>JABFER010000159.1:0-91057 GCA_013618295.1 Fusarium armeniacum | reverse complement strand
CCTAACCCTAACCCTAAGCTAAGCTAAGCTTGCTTTCCCTCTGGTCTGCCTGATCTTGCTTACCTTATGATGGTTATTATGCTATTGCCCTTTATACTTTCTCTACTTTAGATAATGCCTTTTTGAATTGGTTTTCCTTTTTGGCCTTATCCTTAAAATGCCGGTAAAAATATCGGCTGTATATATAACTATATGATCAGTTGATCTGTAAAGAGTGCATTAAGAACGGCCTTAGTTTACTGGCTTTAGAAAATCTTTTAATTATAGGGGAAGGGGTACTGTATAGTGTGTTGTAGTGTGTGGTTGGGGGTACTTTTGTTTTTGCCTTATATAGGGGAAAATAGGGGGGAAAATGTGTAGGATGGCAAGCCTGACCCTGACCCTAATGGGAGGGCCTATATCTATATAAAAAATAAAATCTAAATCTTATTAAATTTAAATTATACTACTTTACTACTAACCTATATTTATAATATTACCATTCTTACTCTAGCCTAGCTTATTTCCCTTTTTAGCCTAGCCGGTAGTTAACAGTCAGTTAAGAATATATATAAGCCCACTCTAATAATGGCAAGCCATGCCTGAACGCTCAATTGCGATCCATAGAGGAACAATTATAGGTCATCCCGAATTAGGACTCTGCCATCAACTGTATCTGAACCGATAAGTCTGTTAAGGCTAGTGGAAAGGAGCAGAAGCCCGCCTAAAAACAGGGAAGAAAGGGAGAGGATGCCAATCCTCCTAAGACGGGTTAAAGTCATCTTGAATTGCATTTGCGAAAGAGTCAGCTATTTCCCAAGTTGGCCTATTTTATATTAATATAGGTACGTACTATAATAGCATTTTAATTCAAAAGTAAGTGGCGCGCCTTATGTAAGAACTAAATTAAGAACTACTACGTACAGTTCCATTATCTCCTTCGAGTCAAGAGCCACGGAGGAGTCATTTCCGTTTAGGCACGGGAAGGGTATGTCCGTGTAGGCACGGAGGAGGTATGTCCGTACAGGCACGGAGACCTATTAAGCAGGCTTGAATGTGGCTGGCCTGGCCTTCCATGTATACATACGAGGGAGCTTAGCATGTGAAATGGTGTTTTGTAGATAAAGTCTGCAGCCGAAACCTAGATGAATGGCAAAGAAGGTATAACGCTGCTGATTTACGGTTATGCGACGGTCTGCGTGAGATCTGATCAGATGATAAGCTGAAAGGCTTATCTTAGGCTACTGTTAGGTAGTTGGGATGTTACCTGAAGCGTGTTTTGAGGAGTGTTATTTAGAGTTGAATCTGACTGGGAGCTGGAACTGACCGCGCGTTTTACCTCGTTACGGTACGTAACAGCGAAGAGAAAGGAATCGGGGCGATGCTGAAATATGGGAACAAGCCGTTCTAGCTTGAGCATACGATTTGCGCCGCCCCCATACCCAATTCGAATTACGAGTATTTGAATCGAGTTGTCAATATGTCTTATGATCAATTTTTTCCAGCCTGGGGCAGTTAGCTACTACAAACTCTCTTCCTTATGTAGCAATACATGTGGGTTATGCTGTGTGGAGATAAGCTTTCAGCCACAGGTCAGCTGCAAAGAAGACACCTAGGTTATATCTTAGGCCTCATACCACAATACGTCAAGAATTGCGCGAAGCATCGTATTTAAAATCGTCGACGCCATCCTCAATTACCTGCTCATCCACCATTACAGTTACCTGACTCAGATTGCTTATCCGGCTCACATCTTGACTATGCCTCATCAAACGGGTTTCCGGGTTATTATCGCCGGTGGTGGTGTCGCTGGTCTTACACTTGCGAATGCGCTTGAGGTATGATTGCTAAGCTGAGATATTTAGGGAAGATTACTGATAATATACTAGAAAGCTGGGATCGATTATGTGTTACTAGAGCGCCGAGACACGATTGCTCCTCAAGTCGGTGCGTCTATTGGCATAGGTCCAAATGGCGGTCGTGTAAGCTCCACCCACTTCTCCCCTTTTCCAATGTTCCGCGTTGTAGATGTCAATGTGTTTGAACCTAACCCGGATAATCAAGATCCTCGATCAACTCGGAATTTATAGTACGCTATTAGAAAGGACGGTATGCAAACGACAGGGGATATTTGTATTTTCTATTTTAACATGGCATAGGAGCCGATTATATGGATGGCAGATCGTGACGATCAGGGGCGCTTAGTCTGCCCGCGATCTGATGTGTGTAGGCTCGGATTGGCGAGGTGAGTAATCAAGTGATTCTTCAGAGCTATTGAATTTAATTGTACTGCTGCAGGACAGGTTATGACTTCTTATGGGGAGAGCGTGAAACACTTCTCCAAACCCTATTTGAGAACATCCAGGTCAAGGAAAAGGTGTTGCTAAACAAGAATATCGTCGACATTGAGCATAGCTCCCACGGAGTAATTGTGAGATGTGATGACGATACTTCGTTTAGGGGAGACGTTCTCGCCGGCGCTGACGGCGTCAGGAGCAGGACCCGGGAGGAGTTATGGAAGCTGGCTAAACCGACACAGCCGGAGCTTGTCAGGCACGATGAGAACGGTAAGGCTGTCTTAGACTGTCTACATTCTGTGCCTCTTATAGACCAGTCTGTTTTCTCGAATTTAGACTAGACTCTGACGCTCTATAGATATGTCCGCTGAGTACCGGTGCCTCTTCGGCATCGCGTCCGGTATCCATCTCCTTGAGAGAGGAGACTTTGATATTGGATACCATAACGACAGAAGTAGTCTCACGATAGCCGGCAAGAACGGAAGAGTCTACTATTTTGTCTTCGAGAAACTAAAAGCGGTGTACCAAATCGGAAATATCCCACATTACAGCCAGACAGAGGCGGAGAAATTCGCCATTCAACATGGGGACATGTATATTCGACCTGACCTCAAGTTCTCAGACTTATGGGAGAAGACCATCTCGTTCCGTCTTGTTGCTTTGGAAGAAGCAAAGTTCAAAATCTGGACTTGTGGACGAATCGTCTGCCTAGGAGATAGTATTCACAAGATGACTCCCAATATAGCAGCTGGGGGGAATGCTGCGATTGAAAGTGCGGCGGCGTTGGCTAATTCGATCAAGGCCATGGTTGACAGACATGGTGAAGGATCTCCACCAGAGATTGAGGTTAAAGAATGCCTTAATGGATATCAGAACAGCCGAGAGAGGCGCGCCGCGTCTACTGTTGATATTTCTGGTAAACTTACACGTCTGCAAGCTCTTCAGGGAGCGTTCGAACGTGTCTTCTTTCGGCTCTTGTTGCCTAGATTGGGCGACTTCCTACAGGACATGGCCAGCAATATGTTCATCGGTGCTCCTATGCTGGAATATCTTCCTCCGCCAAGAGTATCTCTCGGTGGGACTATGCCCTTCAATCCAACCCAGGGTGAAGATAGGAAGGAAAGCAAGATTAAAAGGGCCCTAGTAGCATTACCCCTACTTGGCCTCTTGTATCTTGCCAAAAAGGTATTGGATGTCAATAAACCAGTTCCATGGCTATTACAGATACTTGAGACTGGCAAATTGTCGGCAGATACCGATCCGGTTCCCATACTACAGACTTTTTATAACATCAACTGGCTCGACACCCTGTAGGTTTCGTCCAAGTCTCCTATTCGACTGATGTTGCTAATCAACCATATTTACTAGATTGGTACCAATCAACGTGTTCTTCATGCCAATCATATCTGGACATGATGCAGTAGCTCAGAAGCAGCTCGTGTCTTTCCTCACTGACTATGGGGTTATTATCTCTATTTGGGCTATTGAGTCGAACCGCCGTAATAATGCTTTGACTCCGGCTCAATTGTATGCTTCTCCTACAAATCCTAAGCCGTAGCTAACTCTTCTGCAGGCCATCACTGTTTACCCTACTGGGCCAACTCCGCGGAATCGGCGTTCTAAGCCCCCTGTATTACATCATGCATTATATCAGCTCGCCTATTGAAAACTTCAAAGCGACTGACATGAGGCTCACCAGGATGAACCACACCCTGTGTATCCTGCCTGTGATGATTTTGACCTACTACATTCCGTTTTACGCAATGATGTTTTGGCCAACACCACTTGGTCGCCAATCGTGGCTGTTTGTCTGGCAAATGTTTCCTCTCTGGATTGCCATCGCGACTTTCATCTTTTCTAAGGCGTTTTCCGATACAACAATGAACGACAGGATCAACGCACCAAAGCGTGACTTGCCAGTAATTCGCTTCACTGTTGGCACGTTAGTTGGTCTCTCCGCATGTGTCTGGATCTGGGCCTGGTTTACTGCCTCATACAGTCAAGGGGCTATTTTCTTCCCAGCCATTCTGCCTCATGCTACCTCCGATCTGACAGCTTTTGTGCGGGAGTTCTTGAAATTCGACGAGGTATTCCTGTTCATAGCCACGTTCATCTGGCTGGGTTATCTCTTCTGGGATGTGAAGCACGCTGGGATGCTCCAGACAAACTGGCTTAAAATTTATACGTATGCTGCCTGTACGGTTGCGATGCTGGGACCCGGGGCGACAGCTGGATTGGGATGGCTTTGGAGGGAAGATATAATTACAAATAAGAGACATAAGGCAGCTGTTACAAAGGTTACTGCTAGTAAGTAGCCGCTGACCTGATAGATTACTCTTAATGCAAGAAGCACTTTAAGTCGCGATACTCGACTATTACCTTGATTAAGAGACTACCAGAAGATGATATCGTTTTTTCAGTCGCAGTAAGAAATGTAATTGTTTCTTTACTTAAGGGTTTACCATGATGCTCCAGAATTTGCTCAAACAGGTTCGTGGCCGCATCTAAATGCGCCTGCCAGTTTCCTGACGGCATATCTGCAAGTTCAAAACTAAGTTGCTGCATCATATTTGCCAGCAAGTGCACGCTGCTCGAAAGGCAGTTCCCTATGCCGCGTTCGTAAAGTTGCTGCAAGTCGCGTTGCATACTTGCCAGGGCGACACTGGCCTGCGTATGAATTTCGTCCCACGTTTTTGAGGCACAAGCCTCCTGTCCCGGGCCAGCATGAGCAGGAATAAGCCGCAGGATGAGTGCAGAGATGCTCTTGATACTGCTCATGAACCCGGTATTCTTCATCGCCAAGGATAGTAACCAGATGCGTCCGCCTTGGGTGATGTATGGTCGGTAAAATGGATAAAGAATGGGGAAAATGTAGTCCATATATACTGAAACGAAGGCTACCCCATTCTCGGTCGGCGTTATTGTTGGTGGGGTGATTGGTTTCGATGACGGCTTGACCAATGGGCAATGAGTCTCTTGGGACAGAGGATCCTGGAAATTATCAGAACATTGCTCAAGTGTACCAAAGTCTGGACTGGCATCGATTCCATCGGCGATGGTCCTCATTTGAGCGATTCTGCGCCGTCGTTTTGCGCTTCTCTTGACTTGCGCCTTTATCTGTGTCATGGCTTCAAGCCGACGCTTCTTAGACTCCATCCACTGGGGCTTTCGGAGGGAATAGTGGCAATCAATCTCTAGCGCTGTGCAAGCGCCACAAATTGGCAGCGACTCGTCGCATTTTTTGTGACGCAGGCGGCACGTCAAGCATGTCGAGGGCTTCATTCCAACAATCTCGTGCTCGTCTGAGTAAACGTAATATCTACGTCTTATTGCTGGGAAATAATTGGTGTTGGGGGAAAAGAAGGAAAACCCAAAACGCAAAGTCTCCCACTTTATAAAACCCGCTCGGAAAACCCCGCGCGGAAGAATTCCCGAGCGGAAAGCCATGAGCTAGTGTGGTTCCAGTGGGTCTAGTGTGTCTGTTTCCAACGCCTGCTTGAAGAATTTGAAATGTTTCAGCGGTTACCATGTAGAACTGGAGTGATCAACGTGGGAATGTAAGCGGGGCCGTTTAAATATCTCAAGCATAAAAGAATTGCATGTCCTCTTGAGAACGTGAGGTACACAGCTTTCTTCCCAGATATCCTTAAAAGCATATTCCTCACCCTTCATCAAACGTCCCAACATGAAGGTGGCAATCCTCGGGGCCACAGGCCAAAACGGTACATCCATTGTTAATGGCCTACTTGCATCGACCAAAACAAGATTCGTAAGTCTCCATCAAACCTTGTGAGGTATTCTAAGCCTCACGATGGAAGCAGGATATTGCCGCCCTTGTCCGACCTTCCTCACTCAAGAAGCCCAAGGCCATGGGCTACAGAGCAAGGGCGTCAGCATTGTGTCATTCAGCCTTGATGACCCCGAGGACCATCACGCAGCTCAGCTCAAAGGCATCGACGTCCTTATTGTTTGTTGCCTGATTGATGAAGCTATTCTTGCCAACGCAGCCAAGAAGGCAGGTGTAAAACGTTATGTTCCATGCTTCTATGCAACAGTGATGCCTAGGGGTATCCAAACGCTGCGAGATACTGTAAGTGGTGCCACAGAAATGTTCTGCCTAAAAATTTGAGGACTGACATATCGTTTGGGTCTGTAGAAGGAGACCACCCTGGATCATATTCAGAGGTTTATATCTTCCTTATACCGTCATCAACGTCGGTTGGTGGTACCGGATCAGCCTTACCCGCCTGCCCTCCGGACGCATTGATCGCAACCTTTTTCTGTACAATAGTGCCATCGGAGGCAGCGGTGAAATACCTTTTGCCAGGACCGATTCCCGCGATGTCGGCGTATATGTTGCTCCTATCATCACTGACCCTAGGGCGCTTAACCAGAAGGTTTTCGCCTATACTGACCTCCGCACTCGGCACGAGCTGTATGATACAGTTGACAGAATCAGCGGCGAGAAAATAGAAAGGAAATATTTATGTTTCCGTATCATTATTACAGTCTTTATGATAACCTATATACTGACTCTCCACCTCGTAGCGCACCGCCGAAGAGATTGACGATGGTATTGCCAGAACCAGGGACGATCCCTGGAAACTGGTCTGAAGCCTATGTATGAAGAATATGCAGATCTGCTGCGGGGATCCAGCTCTTTCATTTTCGAGGGTGAAGCCACAACGAAATGAGCCATAGGCATCAATACAGGGACCAAGCCAGATAAAGTAACGGATTATATGTAGTGGAGTATGCAGAGGGCTAGTCCTTTCTTATTTGTATTTTCCTGGGTTGATAGAAAATTTGACGGAAGTGTTATGACGCTAGCAGTTATACTACGTGAAGTCTACTTATCTAACTCTACCTAACTAATTAATAAAGGACTTATAAACATATACTACTAAACGTTATAGCTAGTTGTTCTATTAAAACTTTATTTATTACTAGTTCTAAGGTATAATATAACTCTTTTATACCTATCTAAACTATTGCAATATATAGATACTCTTAATTCACTTAGACACTAAGTTAAACTACCACTTATAGCTACCGGGCTGGACTTAGCTTTCATCTATCATAAGTAAGAATTGCACTGTGCTATTAGTAATGCTTTGAGCATAAAACATCGTGTCGTACTGATACTGGATTCTAGCCGATATCTTGGAAAGGTCCTTTCATTCAGACACTGTCAATGAACCGGTTAACTTGAAGCTTTGATATTATGGTACTTCCAAAGCAAATAACAGGAGTCCCCGGCGTAGACTTGCTTTTAATCCCCATTACAGTGCTTGCCCTTGTAAATGAAGACTACAAAGTATGAGAAACGTTGATTTATTCTCGAATTAATGGTTTTACTCATCACGGCAGGTATCTGTTATCCCGTTGGTCTTCATGTAATAATTTCCGCCCATAGTGGCGCATACACCATCTAGGATATAGTAGTCGTTGTCATGCTTGCAGTGGTAATCCATTCCGAGCGAGTACTGTGCAGCGGATGGTTCTGTAGTATCATCCCATGCAACTGGGATAGCCAGTGCAAGGGCGGAGATAAAAAATTGATTTGAGCATCTTGGTAGAAAGGTCGTCGATTCATCAGTCTTGTGATAGGAATAGAAGTGTAATGCTGTTTAAAAAATTGTATTAGTTGATGGATGAAAGCTGTCTTTTATGTTTCGATACTACATCTTTGTCAACTCTTGTCTCTGTATAATCTGATTTTAGATATTTTGCTGCTAAGGCACTGCAAATCTGCAGTCGGACGTCAAGTCCAGTAAGCTATTCGTTGTATTGCATATGCTTACTTACATAGAGTCGTGAAGCTATCGTGGGTGGATACAACTGCGAAACTTTACCCCCCTGGGACAGAACAAACCGTTTGACTGATGATTGCTTGGGGTTAACTCTGGAACGCTGCAAGTGGAGGCCGTTGTCTACGGATCTAGCCGAATCCATCCAATTTCTTCGTTTTAGATCATGGGCTGAAAATCTGACTCACGGATCAGACATGCACATGCAGGGATTCTTGGGCGCTTTAGGTTTAATCTTTAAATCTGCATCACCGCTTACTATGGGTCTGACGATGGAACCAGACATGATAAGGCAGGGGAAGACGAGCTCCCTATGAAACGACACATTCGACTGTTACTCCAAGTACCCCAGGCTTATATGCATTGCCATCTCCTCTAATTGGGAGGTGATCTGGATCAGCTTGCCAGCACTAGAAGCGCTGCTGAGATAATGACTATCAAAAGAGAACTCGCACTGCTTATGGAGTGATCGTAAATCCGCTTCCACCTCTATTGATTGATCAGGTCTTCGTTGATAACTGCTATGGAACATGCGGTTTGTAGCGATCGGCTGATGACGTTATCTATGTGGAGACATCTGGCCGAGGCTGTCTATTACAAAGGTGATTGAGATGGGAAGCTTCACAGCACTATGAAAAGGCTCCAGATGGTACTCGCCAATTAATGCATGACTGAGCCGCGACTGCGAGTACACAGCCTTTGTTACAAGCCAAGGTACGGTGAGCTTGCCCTTCCAACGAGTTGCTGTACTCCGGGTGTAAGGTGGTCTACTGCTGCCGGATCAACCGTTAAGCTTGTGTTGACAGTTTAAATGAAACCCATTTAGAAAG
Source organism: Fusarium armeniacum (assembly GCA_013618295.1). Taxonomy (NCBI): domain Eukaryota; kingdom Fungi; phylum Ascomycota; class Sordariomycetes; order Hypocreales; family Nectriaceae; genus Fusarium; species Fusarium armeniacum. The sequence goes on along the minus strand of JABFER010000159.1, from coordinate 82,141 downwards.
TGCAAACAAAGATTGACACTTAATACCTCACGAGTTGAACATTTCCCGCCAAAAAGAGCATTTTGGGACACATTGCAAAACAACAAGGTCACAGAAACCATTTTTCGCAACAACAGGAGTGGCAATTGCGGTAAATTGTTGCGGAAATGCTTCTTGGTTGGGGTGAACTGCTTCGTCGATGGTGTTTCATTAGCTGGGTTGGAAAATTCGCCGGGCCTGTGGTCGTAGGATGGGAGTCACAAAATTGGCGATGTTGTCGGTAGGGCAAATGATCTTGTTTGGACTTCCCTATCGTTGTGATTTTGTGATGATAGGTAAACTCGACATTGCATTGGATGTTCTTACCGAAACGTCCCAAGTTGTGGCGAAGATGATGGCTAATGACTGGGCCAGGCCTAAAGGCAAGTTTATGGCAACAGCGTTTCGTTTGAGAGCACGATGATATATTGGATCGCAGCTTCACGATTGAGGAACAATGAGCTGGTAGTGTTATCTATGACAAATCGTTTGGTTCGGCATATTGATTTTAATTGTGCTGCTCATGTGGTGTAAGACCCATGGCATCTACATCGGCACATCTAACTGGCAATCAGTTTCAGTTCCGTTATCGTATCTCCATAAGCCCTTCCTCTACTCACAGTTGAGGAGACTTGATTTCGCAAATGTACCGAAAGATCTTCAGTGTCGGTCTGTTCTCAGCGTTATCATCCATGTTTCCTAGTGCTGCATGATACTTTTCAGGTAGAGCTCTAGTTTTATCGATCATTCAAATAATGACAACAGTCGAGATTATCAGGAGGAAGTATTATGCTCAAGGGTGTAACGATAGCAGTTTAACACAAGACCAGAATAGGGAAGATATAGCCAATCTCCTTTAACATCGGACAGTTTTCAAGATCATATGTCATGATAAAAGGCATTGTACTCCGATACCTACACAGTATGCCAACGATATCCTTTGAAGCTTGCTTGAATTCTCTACCCTCGGTCGTCAAAGTTGCCTTGATGCCCTCGACCTTGGTGCAGGCGGTGCTATTCTGCTTGGTTGATGCAATATATCACATGGTTCAGTCGGTGGACGAGCAGTGCGACCACAGGGTCCCTGTTGCCAAAGCTAATCGTATCACCAGCGTTTGCTCAGTGACAACACGTATAGCAGACGATGGAAAGTCATGTTGCACGAGAAATTGGAAAGACCTAACGACATGTTATGCTTTCATTGCTGTGTATCGTGACTTCTTCCAAGGGGTCAAGTCTGTTGCGAAACTCGGATGATATCTGGGAGCAAGACTAAATCGATATTGATCGAGAAATAGAAGACCAAGGAGGCGGAAAAGTAGAAACCTGGTTCATGAGCCAGCTTGACGACGGTATTTCGCTTTTGCACATCCACTGTGTCGCGTCAATTAGGACGAGATTCCTTTCGCCAATACTCATCAACAAGGAACACCATAACCAGCACTAGAGCTCGATGCAATTTGGCACGGCCGAGAATCGGCCAATATGTGGATTGGGAGAGTTGAGGGACAATGGACTTGTGCTGAAGCGCGCAGGGTTGCAAGAATGAACTGGAAACGGATGCCCAGCCATGACGTATTGATTCATCTGCCAGTGATTGATTGATTCTCCACATCATGAGTTAGTAATGGAAGGGCGAATTGATAATTTGGTGTCGCAATTTTTGGAGCCAAAAACCTAAGTCTAACAATTTGTCTATACGTACAGCGTCGGTCTAGGAAGCGATTAGTCCTGCGAGACCAAGAACAATGAACGACGACATTCATAGGTAGCTCAGCAACGGCAAGGAGGTAAGGCTCACCCTGCACTCAAGCCGAACCGGCCTTGGTAAATGAAGGGCAATAACGACGTTTAGATAGTCTTGATGACGTCTTTTTGTCCGGTGTTTCCTCGCCCGGGTTCCTGAATATCGCATTATTTATATAAACGTTCCAGTTCGGATTTGAGGCGCTTTTAGGCGTTTTATGGCGAATACGTCCACGTCTCTTCGAGGGCGTCTCTGAAGGAACATCGCGAGACTGATCTGGACAGCGCTTCACATTAGGCTTTATGTAAATTCAGTGATAAAACTCGATATAGAGAAAGGATCAACAGAGGAATGGAAGGAAGGGGAAGTCAGCTAGTATCCTATACGAGTCATCGACTGATAGGCATAAATTTGATTGACTATCGGTTTCGCATATCAAACCTAGCTTCTGATCTCACTATACTGAAGCAAGGAAGCCGTCCCTTCTTGAATATAGCTTTGTCGGACGATCATCGGAGAGGCCACGGTTATCTGTCTGCCGCAAGTAATACCTGGTCTATTTTATACATTGTCTTCCTATCATAGATAAAGTTTAGTATAGTGGCGGCTTAAATGGCTGTTAGGCTGCTTTTGCCATCCTTATCTGCCATAGCCTCCTTACTTTGGCGAAGAACTAGTATACCAAATTCTGCGGGCTCTAAGTTTTTACACAGCTACGTATATTCATGGGTGCATGGCAGGGCAGACAATAGCCTGTTGGCAGGCAAGAATGAACAGATTTGGGTCCGACCGCTGGCTGAATGTTGCAAAAAGTAATCCTTGTGGAATCCTGTACGAAGTACAGAGTACGAGTGACGAGTTTGAGAAGTCCAAGACAAAGGTACTAAAACTCTAGCATTAACTAATTGGTAAATGAAAAGTATGCGACAACGGGGCACACACAAAGTAATTTATTAGCTAGATACTGACTATAATGTAATTGGGGTATTTCCGAGCTTTCCAGTTTAAAAAGTGGCAATAAAGGCCAGGAACTCCTATAGGATTCACCAGCGTCTTGGCGCTTATACTGCCCCCCTCTCGAAGCTAAGCCTCGAAAAAAGAACCATGATACATTATCAGAATTCAGACCTTCTATCTCGGACAAACCTTGTCCGGCTGAACGTCATAGGTATAGACCCTGTAGCTGGGGTTTAGATCCTGTGGTCTGGACCCCGTTCGCTTGTCTTCCCAAGGTGCACTCGTTCTGCAAGGCTTTGTTGGGACTCGGTTTAATCCGAGGCTTGATCTTTCTGTGGATCTCTCACCGCCATTAGTCATACCGTGGCCAAAGGTCCGACCGTGCTCACTGAATCCTATCTGCCTCGGTCCCTTCATATTATACTTGGAGTACTGTTTTTATAAGCAGGTAAATAGTAGAACTATCTATGCTATCGTCTCCTAATTTCAAATGAGGTCACACAATAAGTGAAAGTGGTTTTACGATATTGAGTAGAAAAAGAGAATAGCGATGGTTCGTTACTCGAACCGTTCTACCGTCCTTTCTGCAGAGAAAGACCCTTGAGCCCTACGTGGTATCACAGTCGGGTCCCAGCTATTTTATTGGCTGATAATCGACCCGCGCGGCTTGGGTTCTTGCGCACCCTAATCTCGCTCCTCGAATTGTGTCTGTGCGAAATTCTTTTAATTGGCTCAGAAGTGGAAATCCTTCCGGTATAGACTTCAACTGTCAAGCGGAGCAGTGACCTAGTATTCGTGGTATATTTGAAATAGATTCTAATGAAATGATTGGTCCGCTCGGTCTATCCGCTCGGTTTATCACTCTGCTCTATTATCCTTACCGCAGTGCTTCATAGACACGTAGGATTATCGTGACAATATTCAAATTCAGTAGGATGTTTAGGCTACGCATTTTCAAATATAAGAGGCTGCCTGTCCCGTAGGAAACTGTCTCTTCATCCTCTCATCTTCACTCCATCTTCTACTACCACCACTAGAACCTCTTCGTTCCCAATTTCACACTACCACCAACAACCATGCGCATTTCCACTGTTGCAACTGTCTTGGCTGCCGGCGTGAACGTTGAAGCTCACCTCATCGGCAACCTTCCCAACGGCGCTCATGAGATGGAGCATAAGTTCCAGCCTCTCACGGACTTCGATAAAGACGGCTGCTACTATACCTCTGCCATCGATGCCAACGGTAATACCAACGGTGGTCTTACCCCGTCGAACGTCATCGGCAAGGGACCGGCTGCTGATTGTCGCGATAATAATCGCCTCGAAAGAAATAATGTTTACAGTCGAAGGCGCTGCAATAACGGCTGGTGCGCCATCATGTATGAGTATTACTTTGAAAAGGACCAAGCTGCGTAAGTTTACGAAACCTCATTATAAAGGACGTTAATTGACTTATTCTTTAGCTGGGGCTCTCTTGCTGGTGGCCATACCCATGACTGGGAGAACGTGATTATCTTTGTTAAAGATGATCAAGTCAAGCGAGTTGCTCCCTCTTGTCATGGTAAATATGGCGGAGCTACTAACTCACCTCGTGTTGATGGTAAGCGCGCTAAGGTCGTTTACCATAAGGATGGTGCTTCCACTCATTGCTGGCGTATCGCTAATGCAGGCGATGATGCTATTGAAAACTACACTGGACGGTGGTATATCGGGAACCTTGTCGGTTGGAACAACTGGCCTGTTCTTAATGGACAATCTCTTAGGGATCGTGTCTTTAATGCTTGGCACGGCGGAATCAGGCCTAAGTTTTGGGACCATGAGAACAGCTTCACCAACACTCTCCGTGCCGCTGCTGGTAACAGTGTTCCTGGCTTCGATCCTGCCCGTGACGGCTAGATCGGGGTATTTATTGTGAGGGCTTGGGTTGGGGTTTCTATTCTGTATTTCTTTTCTGGTTCTTAATCAGTTTAGAATTGTCTACATCTTGGATTTGATTGATCATATATTTTTCCTCTTCCTATATGCTATATATTTCCTATGGGAGAAAGCAATCATAGCACCCACTAAATCTCTCTATTGCAACTTCCCTCCTGAGGTATGCTTGCATTTGAAGCCCCATATCAAAAATCATTCTTGGCAAACTACTGCCTATCTGCGGTATGCCACAATATATTCCGATATAATCTGGGTTAGAGTCGTCCATACCTATTGGATAGCAGAATATACACGACCTACATAACTGCTGCTGAAGCCTTTCCCGGATCGTATTGTCTTTTATCGATTGGCATACCGACAGTAAGAACCAGTAACATTGCGTTTAACTGAATAGTTGACTCACCGAGCCAATACGGCGTCAAATAATTGAACGCACAGACTCCAAATCTACTCAACTAGCTTCTACTAGCTCTCTCTCGATTGAGATTGGGTATTCAGACCTCTGGACATTGCAGTGCCTAGTTGGCGCGAGGCACTATTGTTATTCAATTGAGCTATATCCACTGACAATGCAGCCTTTATCGTTGGGATCAATGTCGATGATATGTTCTACTAGCCATATCAGTGGTTAATATCGACGTTATTCAGTACTGATGACTGGGGGTTACTTCCCCCGCTTGCAATCCCGTGTTCATCCGAGTCAGTCAGAACAACTACTAAAGTTTTTGCTCGATGTCAGGAAATAACTGCCTTAGCAATCTAGCTATATACTTTAACTATGCATGATAGAATACCCCGCACAAGAGGCAACTTAGGACAGCAATGAATCTGCACGTTTGCTGATGCTGCTAACTACATTCACTTTAACCATCAAAGCACGCTCAGTGCGATAGCAAGCCATGCTTTTTTCACGTCAGTCAGGAGGTCGGCAAGAAGATACTTGCAGGGGTGATCCTCTTTAAACGAACGTTCATTGGCTCGCGAAAAAGTAGCAGGTATGCCGTGCACTGAAACGATTCTTGATTGGATGCTATGAGGCGTAGGAGAGCCCGCTTTAGTTCGCGACCCGCCTGAGCTGATACAAATCATAAATGCTATCCATAGTTGAGCCTACGAATAGTCTCGAATATTGATATCCTACAGTCGCAATGATTCCATTCAAGTCATTGCGCTTGGAGAGCTCAAAGTCGAAAAGAGTGTATTCCGTTAAGTTTTTGCTTCCTAAGGCATTGTTAGGCAGCAATCTGCAAGTTGCCTGCAGGAGGCCGACCACTAATTGTCAGCTGACAACCATGTTTTTCATGCATCAAGGACAAGAGCATGACTTACCCAATTTCCCTCATTTAATATTTTAAAATACTAAGATTTTATCGCAATAATTGCTTTGTTAGTTTTTTGCCGCCAACTCCAACTGTTGAATTGAAATACAACTACAAAAGTTACAAAAGAAAAGATGCTATCCTACAGTGAGCCGGTACCCCGACGGGATATGGTTGATTCGCTGCCAGTTCGTATGCGTAGACCACGTCCTGGACCTGGGGTTGAGATCTCTGTTGGAAGACATTCAGCGTATCGTGCAACCAATCAGGCCACAAACATTACTCGTCAGTTTGATCGTCCTCTCTCTCAGTCCGACTTGGGACTCCTCTCCATGGAGAGTATGAACCCAACACCATCTGAGTTCAGAAAATTGATGTTTGAAGCTATGATTTGCGACGATGGGTACTCTACAAAGTCGCCAATTCACGACGATGACAGCGATGGCTCGGAATATTCTGTATCGTCTTCCTTGGCAGATGCAATGTCACAGGTTTGGAATAGTAATGATGGCTCACAGCAGTATCAAGTGCCAAGAAAGCACCCTGATGCTGTCAGTGACCAATCTACACAAACGAAAGATCACAATGTCCTGCCATACTCAGTACTTATGGGAAATTTGGCAACTATATGGCGTAAGTGCATGATTGGAGAAAGTATAAGCTACAAGAAGTGCTAATTACAAGCTAGCAAGCTGCCCACCGGAGATTCACCATGCGCCTCAAATAGTCAAGTGGGAGATGCATCGTATCGCACATCACTGTTCCGTCACATTGGAAAACACCTCGGTGCAGTACACTCCAGCTTGGGAAGACCAAACTTTGTTTCGTGATGCTGTGAAGGAAATGCGCTGTTTCAAAGGGAAAGCATTTCCAGCACCGTGCGATGCGCAAGTCTGGCAGAAGGGCTTTAACGATAGTTTTCAACCTAGGGAAGCCGTGATTTTCAAGGCACTGCTTCATTTGGATCTGAAAGCTGGAGTTGTGAGCCTCGACTTTCAAATTCCAGTTTTAGATAAAAGCTGCAGACTCCGGCGGAAATTTGCCTTCGACAGATTCGTCGATCTCCGGTTGTTGATAACAAATCGACCCGCGGCTGACAATCTAGAAAAAGCATTAGCAAAGTGGTTCGTGAACAGCCGTCATATGTTTCTTTCTCGCGAATGGGCGGCGTTCTTTGTTGGTGATGTCAAGATAAAGACTACAAGCGGAGCAGCTGAACGGGGTTTCACGGAAGAACAGCAAGTGATCCTTTTTGCAGAACGAGGTCTTGGCATCGAGCCATACGTAGTAAGCCCTGCAACGCTCACTGAAGCCCAACCACCGGTCGGAGCTACATGTGACAGGTCTACTATGTTAAATTGGCTGCTGCAACTTGACGACAACTGGAACTGGCCATATATGAAACTTTTCCATCGTATCTCGCAAGGTAATGTCAACTCCTGAGCCGGTCTTGGTGGGACTTAGATGAAGCCTTTGTGTGCTAATCCGACCAGGACTGTCTACTTCAACCCCTACTATTGTACTCGATAAAAACCAGCTGTGTAACTATCAGGTCGACGAAAGATCAACCATGGGCAACGTAATGAACGATGGTATTGGGAGAGTGTCTCTTGCTCTCATGAGAAAGGTGCAGAATGCTCTTCAACTTGATTATCTGCCAGCGGCCATACAAGGAAGAATAGGCAGCGCTAAAGGGGTCTGGGTCCTTGATATAGGAACTCGACCGTCCGAGATATGGCTCGAAACATACGAATCACAAAGAAAATGGAATTGCGATTGGAAAGACCCTGAGCACCGAACTCTAGAGGTTCTATCTCAATCATCTGGCCTGGAAACAGCAAATTTGAATCACCAGTTCATCTCGATTCTGGAAAGTCAATCCGTCGACCGACGCAACACACGAGCAGCGATCGTCAAGCATATGGAAATTAGTCTACAAACGAGTCTGGACCGTGCCAAAGAAGCAATGAAACAGCCTGAGTTATTTAGAAAGTGGATTCATGAGACGTCCTATGCCAGTTACGGGGGGAGGAACGAATCCTGGTTTGTCGGGGGGTTACCAAAAAACTGGGCAGAACAAATGAGCTTCCTGTCAGATGGGGGATTTGAACCCCTTCAGCTACAGTATTTGCACAACCTCACTATCGACCACATGAAGTCACAGTGGAAGAATATGGAAGACAAGATGAGAATCGAGATTAGCCAGTCGACATGGGCGCTCATGGTAGTGGATTTTCAGAGAGTCCTAGGACCCGATGAAGTCCAGTTATGTTTCTCAAGTCCTTTTAACGACGGCTTTGAACAACGATACGATCTTGAGGGCTTCGATGTTATTGTTGCGAGGTGTCCGGCCCATCTACCAAGCGATATCCAAAAGGTCAAGGCGGTTTTCAAGCCAGAACTCCGCCACTTGAAAGACGTCGTCGTATTCCCTTTTACCGGACAAGAGCCGCTCGCTGGCAAACTCTCGGGGGGTGACTACGATGGCGACAGAGCTTGGATATGCTGGGACTCAGACATTGTCGACAACTTTCGAAATGCCGAAGTGCCTCAAAAACCGACCTTCAATGGATATTTCGAAGCAAACAATCATACAGTTGAGTCTCTTATCTTAAAGCACGGCAAATCTCACTATTTAGACTATTTGCTGGAAGAGGCTTTCACGTTTCACCTGGCTCCGAAGCTAGTCGGCCTTTGTACGAATTACAAAGAGAGGTTAGCGTACGACAAAAACAGTATCGAGGATCCGTCTGTTATAAACATTAGTTGGCTCCTAAGCGCTTTGGTTGATCAGCCAAAGAGTGGATTCACATTCAATGACAAAATCCTGCAACGATTCCAGAAAGAATACTGTGGAAATCAGGTTTACCTGAAGCAACCAGCTTACAAAAACGGTGCCATTGAAAGAATTTCTGAACCGTGCCACATTTTTGATTTCCTCAAATGCAAAATGCAAGAAATCATTCACCGGGGGCTAAGCGACCTTCGCCAGTACCGATCAAGCCAGAATGGAGACGGTGATACATTGGATGTGCCTACGTTTGACAAAGATCTCGCTTCTTACTGGAATGAATTTGAAGCTGAAGCCATGACTCTGATCCATCAGCAAGAATCAAGCTCAAACTGGCTTTCAGATATGCATTCGAATCTCAAAAGAGACATAGAAAGATGCTATTCATACTGGGTTGAAGTAACGTCTGGTCCCAATTGGAAAGCTAATTATTTACCTATAGTTGCTTCTGTGCACGAAAGATGGGTTTCTATATCACCACAGATTGCCAAGAGGTCAGCTGTTGCAGAAGCAGTAATCTGGACCCTAACCAGGCCATCGACTCACTCGCCACAGCTAGGCACTTGGCAGCTTCTCAAAGCAAGCCTGACTTTCAAACTGTACCATAAAACTCACAAGTTTTTGTGGTGGATTGCAGGTCGTCAACTTCAGTTCATCAAATCTTCCCAAGCCAGGGTACCTATTCCAGTTACACCAAAAACATATAAAGTATTGCGGCCAGATGGGAAGCGGATTCATCAGTCTTGTGTCAATGAAGACCGAATGATGGCGGAGGATAACCGTTAACTAATGAAGGGAAATATGCGATGATTATCGTTTTGGGAGCTCGAGAAACCGCACTGGCGTTTTGTTAGCAATACCAGTATGTTGAATAAGATTGTCTCTTGTAAATTCTATTTCTTTACGGTATAAACGTAAATCTACTAACTATCAGTCCCCGCCTCCTCCAATTGCTTACTAGATGTTCTTTGTCCAGGTGGCCTGTGCTAAGCGCGAAGAATCGAACATTGAGCTTAGGGCCGTGGCCCAGCTGCTTGTCTTGCCTTATGGCGCTTAGACCTATCACATTTAACCAGTGCCAAGTGGCACATAAAGCTTATCAATTCCCCTGTCCCTCATATCTCACTACCTCGCCTTGCTCAGCGCTTGAATAAAAGAATAAGCCTAAACCGCCTAATACCTGACGACATCCAGCTGACTAAGAAGTCCGTAATATCTTATAATCAGCTGACCGATAGCTTCCACCATTTTGTTAGGCCTTGTTGGTATAGCGATTAGAAAGTCTTATCCTGGTTCATTAGGGTTTTGACTCCAGGCTTTTCCATTGTACACTCATTTGACCAAACAACTCGCTGGTATTCTTACGGCATGGTAACTATCTTATCTGGAGGGTCAAAATGATTCAGATTATCATCTCGATTGATGGCCTGGAATATAAGTTGACGGGAGAATCGGAAGAACGGGGTTTAGCAATGCATACTAGCCCGGAAGATCGGGTTCGCGAAGCGCGACTTATCACGCTAGGTAACTACATGTCCTGACAGCCATTAACTGATAATATAAAACTTCTGTTGAAATGCAGACTAACAAAGTCGTCTGCAAATTAGTAATGTCGCTGGGAGCTACGTGCGTCCCCATGGGAAATTTAAACAGGATGGTGCCGCTAAGAAGCTGCACGTGTGTTATCTCATATTTGTCAATGTTGTAATTCCAAGTATAATTCATTACTTTATCTAAGGAGTATAGACTGAATAAACGGACCTACGTCGGAGGATGACCACCCAATCTTCAGTTTATTAAGATATGGGAGAAGAGGTTGTACGCCGAAGTAAATGCTGGTGATGTAGAAGCCCATATAGTCATTCCCATCAAAGTACCTCGGGCGATGTTAATGGAGCCAATGGTACCAAAGACCGTGGGGATAACGAGGAGCTATCTGCGGCCCTAGCAATCGGCAGCTTGGGAGACGATGGGGCTAAGAACGACAGTGAAGATCGTTATGGGGGACGATAGCCGGTTGGCCTTCCCCGCGCTGTTAAAATGGCCCGTGATTGTTTGTCCTTGCTGAACTTGGTTGGTAATAATCAGGGACCAAATGAGAATAGGGAATATCGCCTTACAGCACCCGCACCAGCAAGTGTTATGAGTTCCAGGTGGATACCAGCGTTTGGAACGCCAATCGACAGGCATCAAAGTATAAGACTACAATCTGATAACTGCCCCACCTTCGCGATGAGGGAGGAAAGACAAAATTACGCAGGTTTCTACATCACAAAATATATTACGTATGTGTACACCTGCTCTCGAAGCCTTTGCTCCTGAAACATTTCTATACTTGCGTATGAAACATGCAACGCCAACAATTTCTGTCTGCAATCCCATAATACCAGGCTATTTAATCGTAAGTTACCTTTTTCTTTCTCTTAATAAAACACATCAAATCTGAGATCACATCTTTCATGAAGATGGCTGCGATTGGGTTCTTACTATCAGTCACCAAACTCGGTACTTCTGTTCGAACAATTGCTGGTGTACCGTCTAGAGTAGCATGCGAAGTGATGGCCCCATCAACATCTACAGCCTCAAGGTTACGGTTAATAATGGTACATACTTAGTCTCGATTGGCGTCGGGTAGACTTGCTCTTGGCCCGATGGCTTAAATCAGCAGAATTATATATCCGCAGCGTCTTAGAAACCTATCGAATATCATAGAGAAGCAAAATCCGCAAATTACAAAGGTGCAGACCTAAAGACTGACAAACAAAGGGCTATGCAGAGAGACATTCAACCTGGGATGCACTTCTGCCTAAAGCTTATACAAGGACAATCATAAACGGACTAAACCCTACCTTAGCGACTTTCCGTGACCGTATCATTCAACAAAACCCAAAAACCTGCATTCCTCGTTATGGTACGAGATATGTTGTTTTAGGCAAAAGGAATCAATCCGCCCTTGACTCTAGACAGGTCAATAAAGTTTGAGAACTTATCTTTAGCCGTAAGAATCTTAATCTGGGTTGAGGCTGTACGTTTTGATGGATTACTCAGCGCACAACCCGGAACCAAGATGCTGTCAAAGAAGCTGCTGTGCGACCCACTGCGCCACGTCAAAGCCTCGTCGTACTTCTGCTGTGCTACCTGCTGATGGAACCCCCTCATTTAGTAGAAATTCCGTCATAGAGCTACGCACATGAAGACCAACTTCGTTCGCAAACATTCTCGATCATCCAGGCACAACCGCTCACCATGGCTGAGACGCTGGGGCTCACGGCAAGTGTCCTAGCTGTAATCGATTTATCTGCTAAAGTTACGATGCTCTGCTTCCGATACTCGACCGCTGTTGGAAACGCGAGGGCGGATGTTATACAAATTCAGAGCCGCTTGACTGACCTGGACGTATGCCTTCGAGGAGTTCATCGTGTTCTTCTCGGCCTGAGCGGTCGAGCGCTGGCCACATCCCGAAAGTTAACAGACTCGCTTAATGATTGCGAGCTGGAATTATTTCAGGTGCGGAACCGACTGGATCCAGGTAAAGGCCGCCAGACGATGCGCCGATTCGGACTTCGTGCCTTCAAGTGGCCGTTCGATCACAAAGAGATTAGCAGTATCATTTCTAAACTAGAATGCTACAAACAGACCATCACGCTATGTCTACAGGTCGATCAAACGTGAGTGGGCACAGTCGACAGACCACCGATTGAACTATCTAACGCTACCTTAGTACCGTCTTACTTGGCATCCAAGAGAAGTTTGACAACGCCTCGCTTCAACCAGGTGGAGGTATAAAACACTTCCATTGTCCAAAGCGATCAACGATCATTGGCTGCGTATTTACCGAATTGCTGTCACGGAACCATACTCGTGATATCTCGTAGCATGGACGCTGTCGAGAAGCTGACAGGAAATCACAAGGCTATATACCGGGTGTCAACAATGGACGGTGTCCAGGGACTTCAGCTTCTCCAGAACAAACTGAGTGGAGATTTTGATAAGAACACTGCACTTGATCTTCTTGAAGCTTTGGACTACATACCGCTAGCCATTACCCAAGCAGCAGCCTATATTAATCGCCGCGCCCCTCGCGTATCGATAAAGACTTACCTAGACACTTTTCAGGAAAGTGATACAAAGAAGGGCAGCCTCCTCAATAGAGACATTGGGGATCTTCGGCGAGACGAGACAGTCTCCAACTCGGTTGTTGTCACGTGGCAGGTCCTATTTCGGCAAATACGCTGTGAGAAGCCTTCTGCTGCGAGGTTACTGTCGTTCATGAGTTTCTTCAATCCGCAGGCCATCCCTGAATTTATTCTCCACGATTACGATGACGACCTAATGAGTGAGACAGACAGAGATGTAGAATGTGATAACTTTGAGGATGATCTGGATCTTCTTCGAGGCTACTCGCTTGTGTCTGTGACACCAGGTGGTATGTGTGAGATGCACGCTTTGGTGCAGGTTTGCACGCGACTTTGGACATCTGTCTTAGGCGAAGAGCAACGATGGAGGCAGCGATTTCTACAATCTATGTCCAAACATTTCCCAGACGGTAGCTTTGAAACTTGGACTGTTTGTCGGACATTACTTCCTCACATAGAGCCAACATTTTGGGAGGAACCGCCCAGTGAGGCTTTATTGCAATGGGCCAATCTGCTGACAAATTGCATATACTATATGTCAGGCATGGGTGCGTATAGGGTGGCAGAAAAGCTCAGCTACAAGGTCGTGGACACACAAGTCAAAATGTTGGGGGACGAACATCCTGATACCCTGGTAAGCACCGCCAATCTAGCATCGATATACTGGAATCAGGGCCGTTGGAGGGAGGCGGAAGAGCTCGAAATGAAGGTAATAGAGACGAGGAACAGGGTGTTGACAAAAGAGCATCCCTCTACGCTAAGAAGCAAAGATAACCTAGCTTCAATATATCGGTATCAAGGACGGTTCAAAGAGGCAGAAGAGCTTGAGAAAAAGGTTATAGAGATAATGAAAAGGACGCTAGGGGAGGATCACCTGCTAGCCTAACTGCCTACTACCAGTTTACATACAGTAATATTATTTATTTAGAAGATGTCTAAAACACTGCCTTTTCTTATTGAAAGGATAGTGGCCAGGGTCTTTTAACCCTGCACACAATATACAGGGGTAGAAGATCTGAAAATTACGCTATAGAAGCAGTATCCTCTAGACCGATAATATGAAGCGAATCCTTCCACAGTCTCGTGGCTTCTTCCTCGTCATAGGCCCAGGGCGCATAAGTAGACATAGTGTACGACTTCTCACCCCCAACAGCCGGTGTAGCTGCAACCGCACAGTTGTCTAGATATTTCCCTCCCTTGTTTGCCCATTCAGCTCCGATGGCCGCCCATACGGTCGTGGCGGCTCCCTGCTCCACACTTTTCATGGCCTTTAACATTACTGGCATCTTGTCCATCTCAGCCGACATGGCCTCGAGTTGCTCAGCCGGTATATACCTTGTAAGCCCCGTCATGATGGCACCTGGCTGGAGGCTGGTTGCATGAAGGCCGCGAGCGCTATAGCGGCGTTCGATTTCGTTGGCGAAGTAGATATTGGCCGTCTTGGACTGTCCGTAGGCTTTCATTGGGTCATAGGAGCCCTCGACTTTATAGTCATAATTGTCCGAAGCCTCGATACCCGAGTGCTTGTGCGCAGCCGAGGCTACACTAACGACGCGGGAGTGAAATTCAGGCGTCGATGCGGCGAGGAGGGCGGGCTTGAGGAGGTGGAATAGGAGGAAGTGGGCAAGGTGATTGACACCGAACTGTAGCTCGTGGCCGTCACGAGTCAGACGGCGGTCCGGAACAGCCATGATGCCGGCGTTGTTAATAAGGATATTGATCTTTGTCGTCTTCTTCAGGATTGCATTTGCCGCAGCCCGGACCGAGTCGAAAGACTCATTATCCATCTGCACAAGATGCATACATGCCGGGTCAAAAAAGTCGGCAAGCGCGGCCTCTGCTTTTTCAAGGCTACGGGCGAGAAGGAAGAGAGTAGCACCTGTAGTCGCAAGCGCGCGAGCCGTCTCAACGCCAATTCCGGATGAAGTACCAGTAATCACGATGGTTTTGCCATTGAGCTTGCCCTCAACGCCTTCATCCTTGATGATCTGGAGTGCCGTGGGACGAGCATCGCCAGGGCCGGCGGGATTGGCATGGGCCTCAGTATATCGAGACATGTTAACGGAGAATGAGATGAACGGCGGGGTATGTTATTAAATGCTGTTTCCAATAAATATAAAACTGTGAGGAGCAGGCAAGATATTGCTTGCTACAGCCTGGGTTGGATTGCACGACCATCACTTAGATTATATAGAGTTGTGTACCTGATGCAACCTGCCCACCGGTGCGGTATTCATTTTGCCGTCAGAAACTTTGTCCAAGTGCAATGGCCTTGACGGAAAGCCTTTCCAATCAACAGGCAGCGACTCAACACTCAAATGGGGAGATAAGACCCTGATACCAAAGCATCCTATATTGACGTATCGTTTGAACTAGCTTGGATGACGGACTTTGCCTGTTAAGTCCAAGCTTGCGGATACAATTATTATTTTTATAGATTAGCGTACTATTTGACCTCCGCTTTCGATGACCACTATTGCCACTTTTAGCACGAAGTGCTAGGGTGGCCGAGGCGGAGAAGGGATGCCGACGCGTACCGGCCCCACTTGTGCGGGAGCGGATCGGTATAGGCAGATGGGCCGGACTTAGCGGCGGAGTTTTGATGATGAAAATTACCCATAGAGGACTAATGTTGACTAAAGTCCCATAAATAATCGACAATGCCCAGACCGTGGACCACGAAAAGTCCGGCAACTTCTTTCCCCAAGAATTTTTGAGACTCACTGCTTCTGCATACACCCCGAAGGTCTTGGCATCTTACGGAACATGGCATCGCTACCGACATCAACGCTCGTCCCCGTTGGCAGGCCACGTTTTCAGGATGCTGAGTTGTTACAAAATCGTACTAGTGAGGACAAGAAGCAGCGCAGGAGGCTACAGAACCAAATAAACCAGCGGGCGCGCCGTAAGTAGAAGCACATTAGTCGAGAGCCCGCCCACCCTTTGACTGGCTGATTCGGTCTCGCAGGCTTGCGTTTAAAAGAACAGCGGGCCGCAGCTGGGACACAAAGGCCTAATAATCGTCTGTATAACGTTGTGCGCTGGCGAGTCGAGACACCGCCTCGTCCTGGTCAGACGCATTCGACGTTATCGCGACAAGAAGCCGCTGTTTCGGTCTTAGCGGAAACTTCTCCTCACGAGAGCTTGGCTGTTATCTATGACTATTCAGCTTCGTCACGCGACGCTACCACTGCGAAAAGCCATCAGCGTCGGACTCTAGCAGACCAGCATCAAAATCTCTTCCCTCTGCCGGTCGATCACCTACTCCACCTCATTCAGTTCAATGTCGCAAGAGCCCTCAAGAGTAACAAGAGCACAATTGAATCCTTGTCAATTTACGCGACACTACAGCACCATGACCCGACCTCTTGCGTGTCACTGGAGGTGACGGCTATTACCCAACACGGTGTAACCGGGAGGCCAACATCTCTCGCAGCGACGCAATTCCAGTTGACCCGACATCACTCGCCATGGATTGGTATGCTACCATGGCCGCGAGTCCGCGATAATATTATCAAACGCCATGCGCAATTTGACCACTGGGAGTTCCTTGTGGATCTCGTTGGTGGAAAACTGACCGGGGCTAACATTGACACGGAGGACGATGACGAGATTACGTCGGGGCGGCAGGGACTGATTGTCTGGGGCGAGCCGCACGACGCAGGTAGCTGGGAGGTGACACCAGGTTTCTTGGCTAAGTGGATATGGGTGTTCTCAGGGTGTCGTGAGGTCGTTGATGTAAGTAACCGGTGGCGAGCTTCGAGGGGCGCAGAGCTCCTGCGGATGTCTGTGGTAGGGTGAGCTTTTGCCATCATGGAAGCGTTTGAAAGGCGTTTGGTACACAGGTGGCGAAAATAAATCACTACTTGTTTGGCATATCTGGAACCTCCTTTCCACGCATAGGCAAGGCACTGCGAGCATCAAGATTGGTTGGTAACAAGAAGTTGAGGAATCCACCAGTCAGAAGGACCTGGACTCTTCAGCTTGCATACAGGCAGGCCTGAAACGAACCCCATACTGACCTCTTTCACCCCACCGATACGCCGAAGCTACTCGGAATTGCCTTGCGAGGCATGATGACCCCTCTTTCCTATTTCTGGTTAGGTTTGACTCATGCTCATTCGCTAGCTTGGGTAGTTCATGCAGTACGCCAAGAGATTTTGTGATGACAAGAAACTTCCCCTTCCGGGACAGTTCGGCCCACTATAGGTGCTAGGAATACATTGTCAGGGTTGATTCTAAGCCAAAGATTAAGCACGCGAACGGCAATATTGTGATTGCGAGCTTCAAGCGGACTTTACGGACTTTGTCCTGTAGCGACTCGTAGTGTTACTTGCGGAAATGACAAATGGCCATGACAGCGGACATTCGATAATCTGATCACTAGTACCCATAATGAATAGCCCAGCGGAGTTCAGATTATTGTATTTCCTTTATCGCATACTACACATCAGATCAGCGCAGACTATAAAGTGTCTGTAGTTCACGTAACCTTCACGTCAGTACGCAACCTTTCTCCTGTCAAGATTCTACCCATTACTACATTCCAGAGAAACTATCTTACAAACATCTGAATATGCAATACTTCAATCCCGAAAAAGAAATCCCTAACCTGTCAGGCAAAGTCATCTTTGTGACTGGAGGCAATGCTGGCCTTGGAAAACAAACCATTTTGGAGCTCAGCAAGCACAACCCAAGCCGAATATTTCTTGGTGCACGAAATAAGGCCAAAGCTTTAGCCGCCATCGAGGATATTCGAAACACTGTGCCTAATTCCGCCCCAGTCACCCACATCGAAATTGACCTTAGCTCCTTCGATAGTATCAAAAGAGCAGTCTACGAATTCCTGAGCCAGTCGGACCAGCTTCATATTCTCATTAACAACGCTGGGATACTTGATAGTCCGGCTAGAACGACCAAGGAGGGCTACGAAATTCAGTTTGGCACCAACCACATTGGTACCGCCCTCCTCACAAAACTCCTCATACCTACATTAAGGAGGACAGCCACCAGTAGCTCTCGACCCAAGGATGTACGCATCATCAATGTTGCCTCTTCCGAAGAGGCTCGATCACCTGTCCAAAATACCTACGATTTTGGCAAACTCAAGACCGAAAATGCGGGCACTCCAGTCCTTGTCCGCTACGGCATATCCAAGCTTGCAAATATCCACCATGCCCGCGCCCTCTCTCGTCATTATCCTGAGATTTGCTCTGTCTCCCTGCATCCTGGGATGGTCGACACGGGCCTCAAAAACGGTATCGTTGTCAGCAATCCACTCATGAAACCACTGTTGCCTATCGTCGGGCTTTTTTCGAAGAAAGTTACAGACGGAGCAAAGCATCAGCTTTGGGCGGCTGTCAGCCCCCATGTCATTTCTGGCGAGTTCTATCATCCTATTGGCATAACGGGTCAAGGATCTAAACAATCAGACGATAAGGCGCTCGAAGATGCACTTTGGAATTGGACGGAAAAGGAGCTAGAGTCTCATACATGAGTCGCGAGAAATACCTGACAGGTATTTTGCTGCAAGGGAAAAGACCGCCATCACTGCTGTAGGCCTTTAAATAATGTATTTTAATTCTGTATCTTCGAAAGTAATACCAAGGCTTACTTCATGCCCGAAACTATTCCCTCGATGTGCTATGAAATTCTAGTGGTTCACAGGACCAGTTCTTATTGAATGCAGAATTGAGCGTGATTAGATTGCGACAAAACGCCTTAGAAGACAAGGGACAAGGTTGGTGATGCCCTCACTACCCCGAAACGTGGTTCAGATATTATATGGATTATCAAAAATAACTGCAGAACGTTTTCTGATGGTCCGATCGAACGACGGTTCTGGCGTCTCTTATGTCGGACAATGGATTTGCAATTTACTAGGGCAGAACTCGCAGAAATGGAATCACAGCGTCTAGAAGTTGAGAATGAAGGTCTGTGACCCAAGAGAAGAAAAAGGTCCCCGATGAGCCTAACGGCCGCTTTGCAAATATTGACAATATCATCACCTTACATGAAAAGTGACCAGAACTCCTTGATGTTAAGGCGGCGGCCATAGAGATCGAGTCAATTGGATTTGAAGATTTATGTGATATCAGGCAACTAAGCATTCCATAAATACCCGAATCATGAATTTCTGATTACTATCGCGATGTTATTGTGGTGTTGAAGTTGTGACCACATCTTAAATAAGGTGGCCGGAAAGTGGGTGCGCTAGACTGTGAGATCCCATCGGGTCTAATCCCGGAAAACACTGACCCACCTTGCAGATTAGATTGCGGGGGAGGAAGAGAGGGAAGTCTGGGGGAAATTGTCTGTCCCTGCGTCAAGTTGCCTCAACTCGACTTTACAACCGCAGACAGCCGAAGAGACTCGCATCAACGACACTCAAGATGGCATCACCCATTGCTCTCCCTATCGTCCTCTCCCCATCATCCCAACCAGGCCCCTCCAATCAGCCTTTCCGTTGCCAAGTATGCTCCAGTCGCTTCACACGCTACGAGAATCTGAAGCGCCATACTGCGTTACATTCACGGTCTTCCGGCAATGCTACAATTCTGTGTCACCTTTGTCCTGCCACTTTCTCGCGTTCAGACTTGCGTCATCGGCACATGAAGCGAAAACATCTTGATCAGATGGAAAAGGGATCAACAGGCAAGCAACAGCGTGACCTGCAGGCCCTTACACCGCCGTCGCAGGCCAATGAGGTTGTTGCACATCAGACTCGACAGCGACAGGCCTCTACTGACGATAGCGGCTCAAATTTGCCCAGTACTGAGTGGCCTGACAGTCGGGATATTGGGACAGATACAGCCAATTTTCGCAGTCGCTTACCCTCAGATTCGGAGAACAATCGTCTTTCACTAAAGGTCGCCAACTCCTCACAATCACAATATAACTCTGGCGGCTCTGTTGACATAGAGTCAACGATACTCAGCACAGTCGATCCCCAGCTACTTAATTTTGACTTTCTTGAACCTTCCAGCAATCACCAATCGAGTCACATGTCAACATCGCCCTTTAGAACGAATCCGATCAGCTTGAACCTCGATCAAGGCAGCCCCGAAAGATTCCTTTACGGATCGAGTGATTTCACTCAAAATCAGATTGACTGGCATCCGTCCAGCATGCAAATCAAGACGGGCTGTGAATTGTACTTTAAGCATGTGTCCCACTTCTTGCCTTTTCTCCACCAGCCGACATTCAACTCCACCGATGCCACAAGCCACTTACTGCTCAGCATGCTTTGCATAGGATACCAATATGACGAAGACCCAGATTGCAACAATCAACAAGCCTCGGGCAAGAATCTCTCCGAGAGATGCTTTCATCGCGCTCGTGCTCTTGTCTCTGGGGAGAAATACAGGACAGATGGCTCAACACATAACCTCTCGATTGTACAATCGTATTTTTTACTTGAGATCTACTCCATGATGTATCTCTGCGGAAATCACTCAGCATACGGACTTAAAACACACAGTAAGATGATATCGCTCGCCCGGTCAAGTGGACTGTCTCTGCCGATACCGTCAGAACCCACAGCTAACTCTGACCTCGATTCGTTATGGCACTCATTCATTGCGTCCAAGTCGCAGAAAAGAACACTCTTCGCCGCTCACCAGATTGACACGTTATGGTATCAGTTCCTTGCGATACCCCGGCAATTCTCGCATTTGGAAATTAAGCACGAGCTACCTTGCCCAGAAGATCAATGATGGCCTCTTCAGCGGCTGAATGGGCACACAAAAAGCTAATTACCAGCATGTCTGGATCAGCAGTTCAGTATCCCGATGCTGTTCGAAGCGTTTTGTCTTCTCCATCCGATCTCAGCCCTCTTCCTGCATTTGATCCATATGGCGCCATAAATATTACTCATTTCCTCATATCCAGTGTCCAAGAAGTATCCGGTTGGTGTACCATGACGGGAATGATTAGTACGGAAAGGCTTGAACCTCTACGTACATCCCTTCAGGCATTGGGGGTTTTTACTCGTTTGGATCTGGAACACGGAAACTTGTCTCGTGGGGCCTCGTTTGAGGCTTCGTGGGAGTCTGCGATGATTGAGGTACGGGTATGGTAGCCGCCGCATACCAGCGGTATCGTGGGCGGGACAATGGATGCATTTCTGCAACACTCGACGTATCTGCCGCCATCGTGCGAGTTCCTGTGTGAGTCGAATACTGCAAAAACCATTAAACCCCATGTCGACTGGTTTCTCGCCTATCTCGACGCCTCTGTCGTACCGGATTCGGGAGCGCCATGGATTATGCTTTACGCCTTCAAGGCTTTCATAATTGCCTGGCAGTTGGTTCAAGGCAGTACTCTAGGATCAATGGAAGTTGTGGGTGTTCAAGATGGCGATAGTGATGGGGCTTTGGACTGGGCGAAAAGAGTTTTCGGGCGGAGCCAACGGTGGCAACTTGGTAAGATTATTATGACATGTTTGGATACACTAAAAAATTAGTGGAAAGCCAAGAGCTTTGAAAATATGTTCATATGAGCAGGACTTCATACGATAACGACACTCAATTGCAGGCGCATTTCCTCAAACGGATCACCCTATTGAACTCACGCCAAAGGCTGGACAGAGAAAATGGGCTCATTTACTCAACAAGGACTGGAATTTACGAAATTTGTGAGGAGGAGATTCATTAGTACTTCGGTAGTTTGCAGGTTCTGCTTACGGTGGTCCCAGAACTTGACAACTAATTATCGTGTACATGCAGTGCACCATATCAGCGGGCTCAGAGTAGCAATTTCTATTTCTATTCCCTATGAAGCCTTGTCTATTTTTTTGTCTCTTAAGTTTGACTAAGCCTGCGCAATGCATTCAATCTCAATAACGGTACCGTCACCAGGAGGAAGAGCCTGCAGGCACGAGCGTGAAGGCATAGGCTTGGGCAGGAACTCAATGTACACCTCGTTCATAGCAGCAAAATCTTTCATATCAGCGAGGTAGACATTGTACTTGACAACCCGCTCAAGCGACGAGCCGGCGAGCTCGAGCACCTCCTTCAGGTTCTGAAGAACAGTTCGCTGTAGGTCATGCTAGAGTTTGTAGCGATAGAATGAAGTTCAACGCACTGTTGCTTGTTTAATCTCGCCAGTAGCGGTTTGTCCAGCGCAGAAGACTAGCCCAGGGACTTTGGTGGCTGGGCCTGTACAAAGTTGGTTTTAGCAACCTGCTCGTGTTGAACGACCCTGTATTTCGGATGACTTACAGTTGTGGAGCTTAGGAGGGAACTTCTCGCTGGAAATGAGTTGGCGCGACATAATTGCAGATAGGGTGGAACAATGTGTGAAGTAAAACAGGTGTACGATATGAGTATCGGATGACTTGCGTATGCGGAATTGGACTGTGATACCGACAAGAAATAACTTTTTCCTTGCCATATACGTCCCTTTTTTAAATTGACTTGGCTGTCTGAGGACATCTCTGCTTGTGCTTATCTTATCTGGGAGGAGCTCCTCTCGGAATATCGCCCCATCGCTCCTCATTGACAAGCTCCTCTCCATGCTGTCCTTCGGCCCTAACTCCAATCAGGACTACCCTTGTTTATCGCTGGCTTCAGATCTGGGGAAGGAGGAGGAGGCGTAACTTGGGGTGAGGCATTTTCAATCTGCGTGTGGGCGGGTGAGGAAAGATATGTTGTACATGTGTCAGATTAGACGTTGGAAATGAACTTAGTTTAGGCAGTTTTGGGGGACGGTTTGATGCAATCGTACGTTACTGAGCAAGGGTATCGAGTAGTGAAGTCCGGTATCTGGCTTACACCATCTCCGGGTCGTGTGAGCGGCGGAGTTCGACCAGCCAGTCACATCAAACTTCGGCAGTTTCTGTAGCCATGGTTGTATAAGGGCAGAGCAATCAACCGTTGTACAACAATCTAAATCACACCAAAATATCACTTCAGAAGTACACAAAAAACCATCTGCAATCTCACCATTATTCCAACCTGACATCATGGCACCAGCAGCTCCTTTTAGCCTCCCTTCGGCCGAGTTGCCCGGCAAGCCTTTTATCCCTGAGTGAGTTCCTCCACCCGCGACGCAGCAAAAAGAGGATTTTGCTGAACTCACTTCTATCGACCTTTCTTTACTCGACTCAGATGATCCTGCCGTTGTGCAAGACTTGGTCAACCAAGTCAAGAGAGCTATTCGAGAGGATGGATTTTTATTTCTCGAGAACTATGGGATCTCACTAGAACAGGTATGAATGAAGCACGCACCAAAGCATTGCTTCTGATATGACAACGCATGTTAACATTTTACGTCAAAGCTCCACCGTCAATTCGCCATTGCTCAATACATGTACAACACCATCTCAGAGGAGGACAAAGAACGTTTACTCTTCAACCCAGACGTTACTGGTGTCTGGTCTGGTTATAAGCATCCTTATGGCTTCAAGGTAAACTCCTTTCCCGAGCAATGATGTATTGCCTCAATCGAACTAACCGCGTCCTACCAACAGCGTCACCGCGGACCTCCTGATGGTATTGAGCAGTTCAACTGGTATCGACCCGACTGGGAGGATATCAACCGTGTACCTACTTGCCTCCACCCATTCATGGACGAGATCGAGGCTTTTGCCAACTACCTCACCAAGTCGGTTAACCGTCGCCTCTTGACACTCTTCTCGCGCGTTCTTGAGCTCCCCGACGATTATTTGTGGGAAAATGTCCAGTCCCATGGTAGCCCAACCGGTGAAGGCTATTTCAGACATGCGCTCTTCCGGCCTGTGCAGAAGACTAAAGAGGAGGCGTCCAAGGGTCTTCGAATGCATGGTCATACGGACTTTGGTCTTACGACTTTGCTTTTCTCTGTTCCTAGCTCTTGTCTCCAGATTTGGGGCCAGGATGAGAAGTGGTACTATGCACCGTACAAGCCTAGTGCTCTCGTCGCCAACATCGGTGATACGCTCGAGATTGTATCTGGCGGGCACTTCAAAGCGACTCGCCACCGTGTCTTCAAGCCCCCTGTTGACTAGCGCAACTACGAACGCCTCTCGTTGATGCTCTTCAACAGCTCCGTCGGTGACTTGCGCATGACACCAGCCTCAGGTAAGTCTACAACTATGCTCATTAGTCTCATTTCTAACTCTGGAGCAGAATCACCCCTTATCCAGCGCGAGGGTTGTGTTGAGGACCAAGGAGTATACGCCGAGTTTAAGAAACGAACACAAGAGGGCAAACTTGTTCCTACGAACAGACAATGGCGCGAAATCCAAATTGCGACATGTACAGATCCCACTGATACAACGTACAATAAAGTCGGTGCTCATCAGGTTCTGATCGACGGGAAGCTTATGCATCAGCGGGAGTATATGGGCGTGAGAGTTACTCTCCCCGTTTGATTAATGTCACGACCGTCCGCTGGATGAATAATTCCGTTTGGTTATTGAGCTTTCTTATAGTGATGAATTAATATTGGTAGCGGAAGCAATTACATAGGAATAGTTTATTTTTCAAAACTGTTGCTATGAAGCTGCTTAACTACAACTATCTTAAAATGTGTTCAATAAATAAAAAAAACCATTACATCTTATTTGTTTTGATAATACAGGTATTAGACCCTTGTCACGAGGGCACGTCATGCCAGTTGTATTTAAGCATAACAAGCAATGGCTTGCCAGATAGGAAAAATAATTTTTTCTACTCAAAATGTGTCTTTGGATCATATTCATCCTGGTCAAGTCTATGATTCACTGCCCATTCTTCAATCAATGACCACTTTCTACATATGTGCGTAGTAGTTGCGTTAGGGAAGTTCTTCCCAACTGAAGGTGCCCAATACCAATGGATTGTACTCAAATCAGCATTGCACATCAGGCTCTGTCGGATTGAGTCAATGCAGTGGAACTTATGCATTGTTTGTAGTCTTTCCAGATTCCCTTCTGTCGAGTTATAATCTCTAACCATCTTTCGAATGTCGTTCAGGCAGTGCAGTTGATGGTACACGTCTAGGCTGGTTATGTAGTAGTCTGGGTCTTTGGAGATCTGTGACGTCGGTCGCGATAGCCCTGCCGCTTCTTCACCTGAGATCTTCACTAGGTACGGGTACATAAGTTTAGTCCAGGCCGCTTCTGCTTGTGGAGATGCGCCGTAGTAGGCCGTCTTTCCCGAACTGTGATCTTGATTAGACTAACTCCGTCGTTACTGTTGTCATCAAGACTTACTGGTCTTCTGGGAAATCAGAGTTGAAGATAACTGTCTCATACTCCACTACACTTTGTGCCGGAGCTGCGAAGGCCTCGTCAGCAACAATACCCACATTGATGGTGTGGCGACCTACAGTAAAGATTGTTTGGCCAAGGCGGTAAGGGTGATCTTGATCTTAACCATAGCCAAAGGCATAAGAAAGACAGGGCGACATTGCAAGCGAGCGACGAGCTTTTGATAATCCTCCCGTATTCGGACTTCTTCCGTCTTAGAGGGTGCTTGTCATCTTCTACCCAATTCTCTTCCTGGTCTAAATGGTCATGCTCCTTGTCTAAAAGCCGGTCGTGACTCTCCCGGTTTCCATATGAGGAGACTGACATTCTAGGAGAAGGTACAATGAGTTGTAGAAGGTATCGAACCTAGTAAAAATCGGCTTGTGTGAAGGAAAAACCACAATGTGCTTGATGGGATGACATATATATCATCCTGCTGACCTCTTCAATCGGGTAAGCCCATGCCGAGTTCTATATCCATTCGCAATATATCGGTCCGGTCAGAGATGTAAGATGCAGAGAGATCTGGTAAGAAATTACCTTTTTCGACCGATCCCCTCGTTGTAGGATTCAGGCTAGGTTGGTTTATCCACCACTCGCCAAGACCAACAAAATGAACTACATGTAATCGGGCCTAGCCAATCCTTCGAAGGAATCGCTTAAATAAAGCGGCCACTAAGCTGCCACCTCAAATACCTCGAGATATACTCTAAGGCTTGCCTCTTTGTGCTACCTGCTGATTCTATAATCCCACGAATAACCATATACATAATCTCACATTTCCCCGCATCCCATCACGTTGCCTTCGGGTCTACAGATGACGAAATGAGATGAATATACCAAGCTCGGTGGAGCATTTCACCGAGGACGATAGACTGAGATCAGTATAAAAGACTAGATAGACTTGTGATAAGCAACTATAACAAACACTATCATAAAACTATCAGTACCATCGTCCTCTTTCATCGACTGCCCTTGATCATCTCATTTCAGACTCTTTTCAACATGAAGTTCTCACTTACAGTAGCTCTCAGCGCCTCCCTTCTTGCTGTTGCTGCCCCAACGCCTCCCAACAGCGAGTTGACCAAGAAGGCCGAGGCTGAGAGTTTCTTTATTCAAACCGATGTGGGCTGGTTTGACGGTGGCGACAAGAAGCGTGCTGCCACTGACAATAAAGTCTCTGTCGAGAAGCGAGAACCAGCTGAGAACGTCTTCCTTCAGACCGACGTCGGTTGGTTCGATGGCGGTGACAAGAAGCGTGCCACAATTGATGGCAAATCCGAGGTTTGACCTGATCTCTTCGTTCATAAGGTGAACCCTCCGACCAATATCCTGTAAAGAGATCTCTAACTAACATGTAAATACTAGCCAAAGCAAGAATCTCGTTACATAGATGGTTGATTAAGTATAAGACGGGGTGTGTTGCTCTGAGAATGTTAAACAATGGCGGTAATTCTAGATAATAGTTTTCTTCTGCCTAAATCAGGAACGCTGAGTCCTCTTAGTACGTGGCCTCGTTATCATCTCATGTTCATACTTCTAGCGATGCTATGCTTATCCTTGAATTCTGTTCTACGTTAGACGTGCTTTCCAAATAGGTTGAAGATTCATCTTGAGTGGTAATAATAACTACTAATGTTAGAGGGGTACACATCGGGTACAGAGAGGGCTACGTAAGCTCAAGTGGATGGTTGTGCCCTCCCTGCTGACCATGCTATCCAAGCTGAAAGGTAACGCAAAGCTAAAGTTCATCAGATCTATAACACTGAGGATCTCCATCGTCTTTCCTCGATCTATTACTGGAGCAATACTTTGCACTTTTTCAACAATACTTTATTCCGTCGAGTGGTCTTTGCATTTTATATATTTGCATAATGAGTGGCCAACTAGCCCTCATAGTGATCTTCAGCCATGTCTCAAGGCTCGATCCGCGCAGACTGGGTGACATAACTTTTCACCCACCAATCCAGAAAAGTCCTTTAAGTTGGCTATGTCTGGAGAGTTTCCGTATCCGCCGTTGCTTTCATGTTTGTATTCGTTATGTAGGTAGCGTCAGCTCATTACACGTAGTGAAGTTACTGACTTAGACAGCGTGTTTGCTACCACCACATGTACAGCTATTATCGGTGCCAATCCAACTTTGTATATTTACGGTGATATATTTTGATCTGTGAACGTGTCTATTCGGACCCATCTTCCGTAACGGCATCTATCGCTGATATCATTTGACTCCCTTAGGCACGCAACAGACCTAACGATTGATGGAAAACACTACATGGGTTCGAATGTTCCAACACGCACCTATTCGCAAGACAGAATCGCTATTCAGTCTAGACATTGGTGTGCAGTCAAGATAAGCGGTACCCGCCTCCCGGTTCCCATCTCTACAGACGCTGGATTTGCGTTCCAGTGAATAATTAGGTTCAAATTAGCGACTCAGCGACATTTTCTCAAATCATATGCAACTTTAATCCTGTATATAAAGTATACATAGCTAGAATGTTGAAGGGGGTGGACTTATGTGCGTTCTATCGAGCTAGAGACTTCATTAGGTAGTGGAGATGTGATGTTGAACACTGGAGATGAGACTTGAGTTTGACTTTTTGGACTGACCCGGTCGCTGAAAATCAAGAGGCATTCTGGGACAGGTTGGCCAAGCTAACGTTTGGCTATGCCTGGCATATCAAGGGAAGCCACTCCACCCTCTGGGACCCTGGGTTTTGCAATTTCGGAATTGTCATGCTGTGTTTGTCCTTGACCATCCAAGCCTTGACAATGCAAATTTTATTTGTGTAGACAAAATGGCGGCTTTATCCCTACACCTACAGCACTTGACTTGTACAGCTCGAGATCAAACAGTATTATCCAACTTGAAAGGTATTGTGGATAAGCCCGATGTGGCGTACATTTCCAATGACAAGAAGTCAGATGGCTCTTGCGTAGTAGATAAATTTCCGTCAGAAGCTTGAACTGAAGCTGGAGTTCTTCTCCAGGTTAAGCCTTACGGAAGGCCGTCCCTGCATCTCGTTAAAGATGGACATGTAAGGCTTGCAATTTGCTGATTACCCTTACTACTGGCAGTTGCATTCGCTCTCATTGCTCTCAATTCGGGTTTTATATTTGCTGCTGGTGGCGCCCCGGTCATACTTCAAGCCACCGAATGGCACACGTCTCCAAAGCCAGTCATCATAATGAAAGCATCAACGTTACCATGATATATGCCTTCTTTACCTTGCTTCTCGGCATGACTTTTAATAATTCTTTCTCAGGGCCATTGGTGGCTTGATCTGGCTTCTCATGACTTCCGTCATTGGACGAGCACCGACCCTGTTTTAGTCCAACTTCCTCGGTCTACTCTTCTCGATCCCCGCATCTGTTTCTACCGATCTCGAGATGCTCATGGGTGTCGAAGCCATTCAGGGCCTCTTCCTTACATCTGGTCAGACGATCGCGATTGCCTCAATCGAAGATGTATTCTTCTTCCATGAACGAGCGCGAAAGATCGGTCTTCAGGCTCTCATGTATATCACATGTCCGTACTGGGTCTCACTGCTCGCCAACTTTATCATTCGAGAGACTCATCAATGGCAGGATGCCTTTTGGGTTAGAGTAGAGGTCAATGGTATAGGCTTATTTCCCATCTTGGCTATCTTAGATCAGACCTGGTACAATCGTGATTTTCATTCATCTGCTCAACCATCTCGAGGTCAGGGTTTCTTTTCTCATCCTCTCGAAGCCTGTTATTTACATGGTTCTCTCTGCTAAGTAAGTTTGCTTTGTATCGCTTCGCGGCAACTCAAGAGCTGATTACAAGTATCCAGCTTCATGTGTTTTTCATGGTCTATCGGTATGGATATTTCGACCGCCATCTTTTTGGGTCTTCCTGAGGAGATGGGAGGCTACAGCTACAGGTTTACCCAACTGGGACAATTACACTTTGCTCCAATCGTCGGCATTTTCCTAGGCGAGTTCTTTTGCCACTTCTTCAACGGCCACCTCGCCCGGCGCTATGTCCGAAACACATCCCGATTGTAGCCATGATCGTTGGCTTCGTCTTGATGGGACAAGCCTTGCATAAGCATCTTTCGGTTGCAGCAATCGTCGTGGAATGGGGTATACATGCTTTTGGAATCATGCTCGCTTCTGTCGCCGTGCTTCATACCTCTTGGATGTGTACCCGTCTGCCACTACAGAGGTTTGCAGTTTGACCAACGTGTTTCGAGCTTTGAGTGGTTTCAGTTTCAGATATTACCTGCAGCTTCGGGGTGCCAAGGTTGGTTACGATGTAAGCTTTGGGACTCAAACGTGCATTGTAGTGGCTAGTATGATTATGATTGTGATTGTTCATTGCTTTTGCCATCTACTCCATTTCAAGTTTGGCTAGATTAGGTGGTCGGAGAGGTCTGGGATTAAGAGGCCAGGTAGCCTCGAGAGTGTAATTTCGGCATCGTCATGTTAGGTCTGTCTAGAGACACTCGCTGTGATTGTGATTTATAATACTCTGTACGCCGAGTCATCCGAGCAAGATTAAACCCCTGAAGTCTACTTACTATGCTAGACTAAAGAGGGAAGAGATTTTCTTCTACAAGTAGGGATTAGCCTGTAAACCTTAATTAGCTTTAGCTACTGATAGAGAGATAGGGACTTGATACTCAGTTGCTTTAAAATTAAACTGTTTCCAATTAAACTCTATTTAAAAGCTTATTTACTTGTATATTCCACTTAAAAGGTCATGAATATAACGTCTTAAATACTGATATCTCTCCCCTCTATAGTAGGGACTGATCTTTGCA
The DNA here is from genome assembly GCA_013618295.1 of Fusarium armeniacum. Taxonomy (NCBI): domain Eukaryota; kingdom Fungi; phylum Ascomycota; class Sordariomycetes; order Hypocreales; family Nectriaceae; genus Fusarium; species Fusarium armeniacum. The sequence goes on along the minus strand of JABFER010000159.1, from coordinate 52,235 downwards.
CCGTTCTCTATTGCACACATTCTTTTTTATCTATTTCAGTCACTCTTTTAAACCTCTTCATCATGAAGTCACTCTTTTCAACCCTAATGCTGTTGACTACCACGCTGGCAAGCCCCGTGTCCAAAACTACTGCACTTATCAAACCCGGATTTGCTCCCACATTCATTGAAACATTCATCGGCTATCCAGGATCACTTCCCTCGTCATCGAACTGGATCTTTGACCTCGGAACTTCGTATCCAGGCGGAGCAGAGCGATGGGGAAACAATGAGTTCCAAACATATACCAAGGACCCTTCCAACATACACATAACAAACGACCAAAATCTAGCCATTACACCGCGACTCAATAAAGGCGAATGGACATCGGCAAGAATTGAGACTCAACGAAGCGATTTCGTTGCTAAAGAAGGAGGGAAATTGCTTGTTGAGGCGCGCCTCAAAGTTGGCGGAGCGCCGGCCTCAAAGATGCAAGGCATCTGGCCCGCTTTCTGGGCATTGGGCAGTGAGTTCAGAGGTAACTACACAAATTGGCCGATGGCTACAGAGTGGGATATTCTCGAGGTGATCAATGGTGAATCGAAGATATATTCCACCATCCACTGCGGGATCGCTCCTGGAGGACCATGCAACGAGTATAACGGAATCGGAAGTGGAGGCAGGGACTTTTCCAGGGGCGAATTCCATACGCTAGGTTTCATGGTTGACAGGAGCATGTGCGGCGAGGGTTTGAATGGATCTTGGCGCGACGAGTCGCTGAACTGGTTCCTGGATGGAAAGAAGATCTTCAATGTCACTGGTGCGACAGTTGGGGACGAGCCAACCTGGGTGAAGCTGGCGCATGAGGAGCATTTTCTGCTGCTAAACGTTGCCGTCGGTGGAAACTGGCCTGGTCCGCCAAATAATGCTACGATTGATGGGCCCTCGGTTAACTTGGAAGTGGATTACGTAGGAGTTTGGAACTCATTGTAAGATTGTTTTATTGCCAGTCGGGCCTTGTCTTTCGTTTCTCTTATATACTTTCTATAGTCACATTTGAAGCAAGACGCTTCTTATACTATATATTATCTTCTATTTCACTTATGTCTGTACTTCTTAATAAAGTGCCACGATAATCGCATCACTCTTGATACCTCTACCAGTCAAACAGCCGTTGCTGTCTCAGAAGTTGTTGTCTTCGTTTGGTCATACAATTTTGACTTTTACACCTTGTATCCCAAATGAACCACTCAATGTGATGTCAAGAACAAAAACACGTGATGCGCGTCTGCGTCTGTTGACCTCTGCCGGTCAACCACCTTGGGAACAAGGGCAAACAAAATCTGGAGCATGTCAATATGTATGACGAAGAATCCTTGAAGGGCAAGGGAGAGCCTGGCGGTGTGGTGTTGGGGTTATAAAGCGTAATTCAAGGGCGCGCGGTCGGGTGGAGAGGTAACAAAAGTGCGAGTGTTTCACTACTAACTACATCGCAATCCCAAAGCCAATTCTGGTAGTATAGTGGGTTCTTCCTATCAGATAATAAAATACTGTCGACGGACACTCCGACCTACAGGGGCAGCAAAGTAAGAGATTTATACATCACAATCCTCAACAACTAATTACCCGATTAAGGCTTTCAGTATTGATAAAAGTGCTAGAAAGATTATATAAAATATGTTAACATTATGAAAGGACAATTAGAGGGATAATTAAACTAATCAATAAATACACTAACATACTTATTTATTCCTTTATTTATTTAAACAATAGACAGAGGCAAGTACAGGGTATGTATGCATAAGGTAAGCAGACATCAGCCAAGCTACAGTGGGTACTACGCTTTAGCAACTGGTCTAGATTACGACTACTGCACTTGCTTACCTGCATTAAAGACTTCTACAAAGGACTTGATTCACATCACTGTTGAGCTGGTATAGCTTGGGATTATGCCGGTCAATACTTTGACCCTCTCCCTCTGCTACTGTGGCTGCCAGGGGACATCGACCGGATTTCGGAATAACGCGTTATGGACGCGCCCAAGGCACAACGCGCTACCGGTGGCGCGTCTCAGATGGTGCTTCGGGATAATCGCCTATTCGCTTATGTGTCATCACTTAAAATGGAACTTGGTGGTGGTAATGACGTCAAACGGAAAAGAATCCGACATGTCCGCGAAAGCTTTTCGACTTCTCAATTATGGACAATAGCGCCTATTCGAGATTTCTTCCGACCACTACCGAGGGCTCAGAATTATGAGCTGATCAGAAATCGGCAGTCGTTGGTCTTGTTGTAAATAAGAGCTCCTGACGAGATTGTTTTACATGTGAAGTCCACAGTAAGAGTTACAATTACTTCATGTTACTTATCCCTTCAGTACCTATCTATGCTATACGATTGCACATACGTTAGTGAGACCTCCCCATTATCATAATCGCACAGATTTCTTTCACAATAACTGTCATATTGGTGCCAACAATATGACATAAATTGGCTCTCGTCCCGCATGCGGATGCACCAAGAAGCATACAATCGACACAGTCTGACACTTACCAGTGGGTTGACCATCAATGCCTGAACCATTCATGATTGGGTGAATGAAGGCTTGGGAAAGCTACGACCAGCCTTATAAAGGAACTACAACAAATAGAAAGGTGATCCCCGTCCTGTTCCGTCTGGCAGACAAAAATGAGAATTTCGGAGGTCCAATACATGCTCTCAAGGCTGCCAAGAACGCCATTAATGTTGCATCAGAAGAGGGTTGGAGAAAAACTTATCAGACCGGTTGACCCACCAGAATGGCGTTTCTGGATTAACCCTAAGATTTATGTCCCCAAGCATGGTGTCCGACTAGAAGAAGCCTCCAAGGATCTTGTCGCAGCTTTATGTGTTCTCATGCAAGTGAGTCTATCCGCCGAGGGATATAAAAAGGTCCATGGTTGTATGAAAGTCAACCAATTCCTTGGAGAGGTAGTCAACGGCCATAAAATTCTGAACGAGAGTTCTTACAACTTTGTCATCTTCGGCACGCCATCTGCGGAATAGCCATGGGGTTGGCAAATATTCGCCCATCATCTCTGCATGAATTGATTCATGATCGGAACGCAGATGGTGGTGTCACCTGCCTTTATGGGTGCTGAGCCGACTATCATTGATGCAGGTCCTCATGTAGGTCTTGAGCTTTTCATTGATCGGGAACATACTGCCCTCGGCATTCCGAGCTTCAGAAAGACATTCAGATCTACAAGAAGCTGGGTGGCGACGAGCACCTTCCAGGACGATGGCATCGAGCAGATCAACGACATCTCGGAGCTGCTTTTCAGGATAACCGCATAGGGTTATACGAGGGTGTCAAGGTAACAACATCCTTCGAGCCTCAATAAGACGTAGTCTGCCAATTGGTCAAGCTAAGTCTGAACTACCTACCAGAGAAAGCACTAGCCTCCGACCTCGAACAAATTGCTACCCACTGGAATGAATGTGGTTCTGTCGGATTAGCGGATTCGGAGTTAGAGATACTCTTACTATAAAGTGCATTCTCCTGTCATCATGGTTGAGTTCGATCATCACTCGGGCGTCTTTCTCAACAACCAGGAGCCTCTTCCCTTTCATACTCACACTCTGGTTAGAGTCCCAAATGCCAGTGATTATGGGAAGAAATTTTTGAGACAATAACAGGAGCGGAAGAATCGAGTATAGTCGCCATGATCCTGAACGTTGCTCTTAGAGCTATGTCTTGTCCATAGAGCCTTATCTGCCTGCAGTACCTATCCGTAGCTAAAAGATCCTCTTGCGTCTATAGCTTCCCCATCCACCTGTATACTTAGCCAGACCCGTGATAAGCAGCTCGTAATTTGGCCTCCTGATCGAGCATGATGAGACAACGGGTGTCTCACAACGATAAAGTTTCGAATCGATACAGTAACTAGCAAAAGATCAGATATGTAAAAGAACAGCGGCCTCGCGACTATTCGCTCGATCTCGGAAATTTAATATATTTTGCGCCGATTCTGATTTTTAAACCAGCATTATATGTATCGCAGTTCTACTGGAGAAAAGGGTTACAGAAGCTCCTAAAATAGGACTGGCCGATAGGATCCACCTTCATGAGCCACACTTCACTCACGATCAAGATAAGTGATAAGACTGGGTCCTGTTCTTGTCGTTTATCATTTGGGTACGATTGGCCAATAGTGTCAGTCAGTCTCAGTAACCATAAGGGCTAGGAGAATAATGACTGTATTGCTAAACCAGGCATGGACTCTATGCGCAACCTAGCCTTCATCTCAAGAAAAGGAAGCTCCTTCACCGGGTTCATTTACCCCAAGACCAACCTTACCAATCGTGGTCTTGGATTCAATCTGTCTATGTGCATCCTTCAACCCAGCAAGCGTCAATTTGTACCGCTTGCCAAGGGTAGGAACCAGCTTCTTTTCATCCATCAGACGCGATATAGTACCAAACATATCATGATAGTCCTCGACATTTGTACGATGATACGCAGCTGAACCTAGCCAATCCCATGCGAAGGTCATTGACTTTGACATGAAGTCGGTCCCATAGAGGCTGACATCAGCCTGGACAATGGTGCAAACCTTGCCGAAGGGAGCGCAGATCTTGGCAATAGCGTCGACATATTGCTCAGTGCTTGCCAAGATGTAAGCATACCTAGTCGGCCAGGTCAGCAGTGGTCGTAATTAATAACGCAATGGAGAAGAGCATACTTGATCGGAACGCTTAAATTGAGATCTTTGACTTGTTCCACAAGATCTTTTCGGTGGTTGATGACATGTGTGGCGCCCATCTCCTTACAATAGTCCATCGTTTCCGGTCGAGACGCAGTAGCTACGACCACTGGAAGATTCAGGACATTGCGCGCCAGCTGGATAGCAGCGCTGCCAACTCCTCCAGCACCATTGATCTTCATTAGTGCATAAGATGTTAGTCAGGACTCGAGACGACATTGGTCGAGATTAAGTCTAACTTACGATCAGAATGCCCACGTTCTCGTTGGGCTTAATCTCCAGCCGGTGATGCAGAGACTGGTAGGCCGTTCCAAAGGTCAGGCCAAAGCTTGCAGACTGGACAAAGTCCAGAGACTTGGGCTTGGAAGCACAGTGAAGTTCGTTAACTAGCTGGTACTCCGCGTAGCTTCCTTGACGCGTTGAAGCACCAACGTACGAGATCTCGTCACCAGGTTTGAAGAACTTGCACTCAGGGCCAACCTCTAGGACAACTCCAGCACCGTCATACCCGATGATATGAAATCCCTTTGGTGCAAACTTGTAGTAATCTTTCTCTCAGTAAGTATGCAACCTTGGGCAGATAGTGTGAAGTTCTGGATTGGGACTCTACCTGGAGCATCGTCATAGACGCCAGCACGGATTTTGACATCAATCGGATTGACAGAGCACGCCTGGACTCTGACAGTCTGGTTAGATACAGACGATTGGACCTTTACCAGGGGCAACTCACTTGACCAGAACATCACGGCCTGTCGGTTTACCTGGTCGCGGAACGTCTCGTGATTCGAAGTTATCAACAGGGCCGTATTCGACCACGCCAACTGCTTTCATAGTAGCCATTGCGAATTGGGGTACAGAATGCTGGTCTCTGACTTTGTAAAGATTAATAAGCTGAAGATGTGTAGAAACTGCATTGCTCTGTAAGTATGAGGAGGTGCTGCTGATTTTAATACGATATTGGCAACAATCCAACTTCAAGCTATGTTAGTTACACCGATAGCATGGGTCTTTGACTCCGTGGTGGTTCCGCTTTTTCCACGTCATCCGGCGTAAAGGGAGTGATGACTCGCGTTCTGATTATTAAACCTGTTTACTATTCATTGTGTCGTGTGGACCTTCGGCGCAGGCGAGACCACCTAGCCAGCTAGTCTAGATAACAAATTGGCCACAATAGCCCTCAAGTAAAGCTTGGCTGGAGGCCAATCTTGAGGTACCTTTAGAGTGTATGTTCTAACAAGCTCGACTTTTCAAACGACAATGATAGTCGCTAGTTAGCGTCTCGCTAGAGATTCATGGTTTTTACCTTGTAGGGGGAATAAATGGATCTGCCGAAAAGATCCACTCTTCGGCCTTGGTATCTCCACGTTCTCTAGTTCTGGCCTCTCTATTAACTCCACTCCGTGATATTCTTGAGATCTTAGTTGTCTCAGTCATGATATTGTCTCTCAGGAACCTTGAATGGATGAGGTGAGTTTGCCATATACCACCTTGCCACCCATAACATAACTGGAGGTTCCAACACTCGATCCGCAAATGCCGAGTTTATCCTCTCTGAACAAACAATCTACCGAGGTGGAAGTTAGCGTTTTCCAGTATTCCTTGGCTAGATCTGCAAGTCAAAGTGTCGGTCGGTAGTAAGAGTCAGCAGAAAGCTAGTACGCGGCTTTTTTAGTCAAAGAGCGTCATGATCTCATCAGAACAGCTATAAGGAAAGCTGACACATGAGGCCGGTGTAGGTTGTTAATAATACGGTGGAACTTTATAGATTATTAATCTTTCCCGCTTTTGGCAGTTCCGGCATCATGTTGGTCAGACTTTGAAAAAAGTTTCAAACTGTATTATACTTACAGGAAGAAGTAATGTCACCAGGTCTGTTATATACTGTTGCGAAGGGCACTGTCAACACCGAGTGTCGATAATGATCGACATATTGGTCTGTTGGGTTAGGGGGCACCCTCTATCTTGTGACGCTGCGTTCTAGGTGACCTCATAATCTTGCTGATATCACTTGAAAGAGAAAGAGTAGAGGATTAAAGGATGTCGTCCATAGTAGACCCAAAAGGTGGGGATACCGCGGCTGGACGGGAACCGAATGGAGCCGTGATCCACTTCCCTCGGGAGTTTCAAGTGGGACTCAGTGGTCCGAACGATTGCTGCCCTTGGTTGTCGAAAACGGTTAGTCTAAATATCTACTGCCTTCTGCCTTTCGAAAAATGAAGTTAAAAAGGCTTGTTCCTCAAATTTAATCTGCGGAATAAGTGCTCAAGCATTCGTTTCACATTATCCTTTACCTCCAACTGAATCCTTTGCCAAAGTCGCGAAAATGGCCACTCAGACCCACCACTACCAAACCCTCATTGTCTCTGACGAGAGAATGCCCAGGCAGAAAAACGTCGAAACATTTACATCCGACCCTTCTTTATTCTTTGGCTAAATAGCTTTATCTTTGAGGCGAGGATGTTAGTCATTAGCATTATTATCTTCTCAGGCTTCCAAGATATGTTTCCCAGACTCATGTGGACTCTCTTCTTCTGTCCACTGGGAACAGGCGGAGCTATAGGCGGATTGACGAACGCATCTATTGATGACGAGCACTACGGCAGCAAGGCAGCTCACTTCTGTACAATCATGAGTCTTCTAGTTCTACGAACTTGTAAGATTTCTGCTATAACCTCGATCTCATTTTCGGCTGCTTCGGTGCATATGACAGTTTCTGGTGGTGGTAGGGACGCTATTCTTTTATCTATATCATTAGTTATATGAACGGAAATTTGTTTTTCACTGTGGAAGAACAGGAACAGCTTGCCAGCTGGGGCCTGTAATGAAGATGAAGATTTCTTTACTATGTCTCGTCACGGACATCTGCCGTTGAGCTGGAGAATTGTGGGATGCATAAAAAAAACATCATAGTCAGTGATTAAATGTGGGCTCTTGGCCTATTGATATAGTCTTTTCTGTACGGGTGTGGTTGCCGAATGGAAGGTATACAGATATTGCGGTTTATTTCCATGTACCTATTTTAAGGTAGCTGCTGTAGCTAGGCCCTTGATGCGAAAATTAAAATCAATGATGAAAATTTAACTGGTCTTTATCTGTTGTGGTGGATTTAGGTTTTGCTCCTTCAGACATTTAAAATATCGAATTAGAAAAAAATTAATGCTGATAAACTAGCTAAGTGCTATTTAATTAGCTCTGAGACTAAACTTATATAATAAAGCTAATAGCAATTGCTAATATAAGGCAATTTATGCGCGAACGAAAGAAGCTAGACTGTATCGGTGGGTTTTAAGAGCATCCGTTGGAGCGTCGTGAAAATGGTCTAAGTTCGGCATGCAGCGGCCTGCCCCCATTGCGCCTCAGTCTCCATTATACCGGTATTAAAATCGGGTCTTACTTAAAAATAATTTACTGTTAAATGGCCTTAGCATACTTAAATGTCGCTATGAATACAATAGTATGTCTTGTTACTATATTACATATACATAAGTTTTCTCACACTCTGTACTTCTTAAAACCTTCGTCAGTGACATTCTCATACGCCTGTTGCATACCCTTGCAGGACTCTTATGCGACGTGCGCACTTGTCAAATTTCATATACTGGCGCGACGAATGGCTGCACTAAAACTCATTATAGCATTTCTCACAGTCCCTGTAATTACTCTCCGTGTTGACGCGCTGGGAGACCCATTACCCGAAGCGAAGGTTTCCCTCCCCTCCCCCTGGATGAAGTGGACCAGCATGCGATTCCCCATTAGACAATTTACGGGTCATTCGATGTTAATAGACAATCATGATTGGTTACCACGCCGAGCGCTAATTGTGATCATTGGTGTAGCTCGAATAGCTATAATAAGTAATAACATTCAACTTCTATTATGCTGCAATGAGGGAGAGACATCATTTTTCATTCTTCCTGATCTGGGTTCCTTGCAGGGAGTAATAACAATAACAAACGATCATTGAGCGAGAGTACCAAAACCCTAGCCACCACCAACAACAGTTCATTGTCTGCCCCCATCTGCTTACTGCGCCGGGGCCGGGCAAGTTCCAGTTGACGGGATCTGCTGATTGACCGACGCGTGGAAGATAAGGTAGTAGGTTGAGCAGGTACCACCAGCAACTGAGAACGTCTTGGTGTATGAAGTGTCCGAACTGCCCGTCAGAGTGTCATCCTTAAACGTGAATTTACCGGGGGCACATGTTGTAGGTGCAGTGCACGAAGCGTATACATGTACCGATGAGAGGTCAAAGTGTTCATTAGTATCGTCATCGTACAAGTCATACTTGAACGTGATATCAGAACCCGTGATTGTAGCTGACCAGGTTCCGACAGTGGTTCCCTTTGTGAGGTCGTTGCCACCGGCGCCGACGATAAGTGTTCCACTTAATGAAGTCTCGCTGGTAGCGAAATACCAACCCCAGCGGTTGGCGGTGTTGCACACAGCTGGACCAACGGGGTTCCCATTCAGATTTTTGGCTCCGTCGGCATAGCCAAATGCGGTGCCGATATCGCAGACTTGGGTTGAAGGTGGAGGAGGTGTTACTGGCTTCTCGCAGCAACACCAGCCATCGCAGGTTTTGGGACAAGTAAAGTCCAAAGTGAGATACTCCCACCAGCGATTGCCCGGCTGGCCAGGAATAAGGGTTCCATCACCGGTACAAGTTTTGGACACGGTGCCGTCGCTGGTAGAGGTATGGTAGGCAACGTACAATTTCTTGTCGCAGAGGGCCGAAGCGCTGTCTCCGATTTTGTTGAACGGCACTTGACACACACCGGTTGTCTTGACGCAGTAAGAGGTATATGACCACGAGGCAGGGTCTTTGGTGGGATACTTGGTGCTGGTCCAGGCAGAAGTCGAGATCTCCAAGTGAGTGTCGCTGATGCTGCCAGCTGGAGTGGAGGAAATCTTGAGAATACAAGTCTCTTTAGTTAGATCATCCGCGGTATCGCAGCCCACGATTTCAACCTTGACAGCGTCGTTAACAATATCTGCCACTCCATTGGCGCCGCACTGAAGATTAAAGGTGCCTTTATCGAGAGTAGGCTTGGCAAATTCGTGAGTACAGCAAGAGTCTCCGTAGAACTTGGGAGTTGGACAAGTTGGGCTATCCGTGCGGGCAAAGATCTCCCTAGCAGAGCGTCTGAGACGCTTCGAGGGAGCTCTAGGACAGCAGCCAGATTTGATAGGAGTGTTGTCCCCAGTAGTGCTGCAAGTAGGGGGGGTGTCAGCCAGGACGTAGCCAGTAAAGACGGCCGTCAGGCTAAGGACTGTAGAGTACTTCATGGCTGTTCAAAGTCTTGATGACCAAGTAATTGTATCTTGAAAATGTAATGATAAGTATTTGACAATGAGAAGCTTAATAAAGGTGCCTGGAGAAGAAAGCATCAGATGTGAAGAGAAGAAAGGGTTTAAATAACTGTTTGGGCTCGCCTTGCTACTGTTCGGCGCTCCGTCCGTGGTAGCTGCACTTGTCCCTTGCGGCGAGGCGAAGAAAAAAATCAGTCCATTTCAGCCACATGGTGCAATAGGCACACGCTCCATGGTGGGCAGCTATTTTCCGGTAAGGCAAGTTCCAGATCCAGTACCCTCTTCTTGGAATCATTACATGAGGGGAAGTCCGGATAAACAGTAACCCAGGTTTTGCAATTTTGATATGATTGAACTAAGCACTCATTGGTGGCAAGGAGGAAAAGTCAGCGTACTGTTTTCAGCTGCAGGCTGCTTCAGGCGTTTTGACACTTGTCGTGGTAGTGTATTGAAAGTCTGTCTATTGGTAAGGAATTTCCCGTGAAAATCAATAGTATTTACGCCACGCACGACTAGCACGCATGATATGGTCAGTGCCAGCAAATCCGGCTTTGCGGTCTAACGGCGAGCCTTTTTATTGTTATTTTTACAGTTAAAACTTTGAACTTGATTTAAACTCTTTATTACTTTCATGCAATTACCAAGAGAAAACGTATAAGTATTTGCCACGCAAACAAGGAATTATATTTAGAAGTCAGTGAATACTTCAAAGATATCATTTAGGTTATGGGGCGGTAGGGCCTTCAACTTTTGCTACCCAGCTGAGCAGAGAATAATCCTTACCGCACAGGGTTCTGAAAGTCGTCCGTTGGTAACGCCACGTCTATCAATTGACTATCTGAAGGGCGGTGCCACTCAGAGGCATAGGTTATTCCCTGTAGTGTGTCCTGGCTTGCTGGAGCCGCTAATCCGAGATTGTGCGGGGCATCCTAATCCGTTGCGGCACTATCGATTGACACCTAAGTCAAATTGGCTATTGAACTAATGACCGCCCCGTTAACAGCTGGGAGTGACGTGTAACCTCCGCTGGTCTTAGGAGGATTGACATCCCTCTACCAAAAAGATCCAGATCCAGATCCTGGAAGCAGAGTCCAGACTCGCCTTTGTGGGTAAATCATGTTTATACTATTTTTTTTTCTTTCTTTCCCCCCCCCCCCCAGATAAGAGCAGTTAACCTCGAAAATCCAACAAACACCTGATTCACGGACGATAGATGCATCAATGTCACGACTACCACGATCACAATTAGAGCTGAGGTTGCTCCCTGCACTATAGACGACCCGAAGGCGCTGTGAGGGGAACCTGCCGATTGATGCTGCCCACGCCGTTGCATGGCGGGCTATAGACTGTAGTTCCATGAGGGTCGATATGCTTATTTCTCGAGAACTTTAAGGCGGGTAAGAAGCTCACGAGGAGAAGTCGTGATCCAAAATTGACGGCCATGTCACCAGGGAGACACTTGGCATAAACGTTATCAAGCTGCCGACAGATTCTTCCCGCAAAACACCAGGTCTCAACGCGCCACGTAAACCTTCACATAGTCTCCTGACTACTGTTGTGTCGGGGCGTGAAGCCTCTTTTACCCCTCAACCTTAAAGCCCATCTTGGTTTCTTGAGACAGCTGTTCCAAAAAAAGGAATTAGCCGTCTTACCTTGGCTGTGCAGCCCTATACTTGAAATGTATTAAACGGCGTAAAACGGGGTCTTGCCACTCGACCCCAGCCCACTTAAGTAAAGGCATAGTCTAGACCGAGCTTAGGCGCTCTGTCGCAGGAACAAAATGTTCACAGATGAGCAATGGTGGCACTATGGTAATGGTCAGTCAAATCGGTAGGAACTAGGTGGAGGTGATGGGTTGATGATATTCCCAGCTTCTAATTCGGCATAGAGCAAGCCTCACCGTTTATGTTACACCACGCTATCGACTACTTCAGTAAAAGGCTCCAAGGAACGCCATACCAACGAAAGAACTAGTGAATGAGGCTGTCCTCACCCAGAAAACTGGTTAATGTATTTTTTGTCAGCTTGCCAAGAGAAAAAGAATCGTAATATCTTGTCATTTCCGAGAGCTGTTCAGTGAAGTCTCCAATAGGAGCACGGGAGTGACGTGCACCTTATCAGGTAGCGATGCAAGCTTTTAAAGCCCTAGGTAGGATCATAGTGGTTTATCCTACATTAAAGAATACGAGATGCTCTCAAACTTAGAATCGGGCAAGGATTGGGAGCAGATACTTGTGAAAACTACAGTCTTGAAGACCTAGGACGTATTCTTGATGGATGAAGCCTTTGTTAATGGGGCTGGGAAGTTTCGGGCTCGTATTCCTTTTATAATAGATAACAATGAGGTTTGATACCGGCGTCATTCTGTCTAACTCAAGACCTTAGCACAACCAATCCCAAACTTTTCCCCAGATCGTTGTTGGCTTCCTCTCTTCCCAGATGATGGCATCGATGGCAGCCTTGTTGTGATGCAGATCAGCCTCAGCAGAAGGAATAAATTGAGTCTTCTTAAAGAACTCCCAAAAGCAAAAGAGAACAGCTATGAGCGGGATACCGATGTAGGTGGTGACGAAGCTGTTGGTATTCCAAGGACTGAATGTCCAGAAGCCACTAAAAATGATAATAACGCCGAAATTAAACAATGAGAAATAGGCCAAGTAGGGTTGAAATGGTGCCTTGAAGACAAGTGATGACCTGTCTATACCTTGAGCTTTCAAGGCGCTGTGGAATCTGACATAAATAAGACAGATAGCGAACCAGGTGAAGAGTGATGATAACGTAGCAAGGTTTTGAAACCACGTGAAGGCTACACTGCTGCTAGCAGAACATGAGAGATACGAAAGCAAAGAGATTCCAGTAACTAGCAAGACTGCTACCCATGGCGTACCACTTGTACATAGTTAGTGTATACGTAATGTTTAATAGAGAAGGTCGACTCACTTTTTGTTGCACTTCTGGAAGATCTTAGGGGCCTGTCCGTTCTTGGATAAAGTAAAGAGATATCGACTCCCGTTGAAGGTCATGGCATTTGCGGCAGAGCTGGCGGAACTCAAGATAACAGCGTTGATGATAGATGGCAAGACTTTGATATTGGCATGAGTGATGGCAATGACCCACGGTGATGCTGCAGCACCCTTGGAGCCATTTGCTTGAGCACTTAGTAGCATCTCGTCGTTGGACGGAACCAGAACACCAACAGCTAGAGCGCCAAGAACATAGAAGAATAAGATTCTCCAAAAGACTCGACGGACAACCTTAGGGATATCCCTTCGTGGGTTTTTGGACTCGCCTCCAGCTACAGTAACGGTTTCAATACCACCAAAAGAAAATGCAGCATTGACGAGTGTCGAAAAGAAGCCAAGGAACCGGCCAAGGTCACCAGTTGGAACATACTCTTTCATAGCTCCCTGGTTCTTCCAGTAGCGGAATCCAATACGGCCCTGCCCAGTTGCGCCAATATCAATCAAGAAAGCTAGTAAGATAAGCCCAACAATAGCGATGATCTTAATGCCTGCAAAGTAGAATTCTACTTCTCCATAGACTGAAACGGCAAAGAGGTTAATAGAGGCCACTAAGACGATAAGGATCGTGATCTAGACTGCGACATTGACGCCTTGGGCCCCCTCCCAGTACTGTATAACGACTGATACAGCGGCAATTTCGGCACATAGAGTTATGACACAGTAATACCAGCTATGCGGATCGACTGACGGTTAGCCCAAGCACAAGCCGGAACAGTTAAATCAGCGAAGTGATAATCTCACATTCCAACCAATGGCAAATCCCAGGGCAGGGTCTACCCAACGGTCTGCAAACTGAGGAATTGCTCCTGGTAGGGGAAGCCAAGTGCACATTTCACCTAAACATTGCATCTGCAGGATACCAATAGATGTCAGTCAACGAGATCTTATGTATCTATACAACTCCTGACATACCATGCAGAAAATGGCCGCGCCTGAAATGGTGTACCCCAGCAAGAGACTAAGTGGACCAGCCTGCGTCAATGCACGGCCGATTCCGAGAAAGAGACCTGTACCGATGGCGCCACCGAGAGCAATGAACTGAACATGTCTACTTTCGAGCCTGTATCGGTCAGTGCGAGTCCCAATCATCAATTATGATCAGACGAGTCATACTTTCTTTCTAGCTCATGGTACTCCATCGAGGAACCATGTTCAAGTGTTGGTTGAGATTGGGAGGACTGCACATTTTCCGGTGATTTATCCATAATAAAGATGATAAGCTGCTTCTTTCTTCTTTTGAGTGGTAATTACAAGATCTGGGGACATTATCGCTTTAAATAAATAGTTCATCGCAGTTTGTCGCACTACCTTCGCTAGGATAAGCCATTGGCGACAAGACGTACAGGTAAGTTGGTATACCTGGTACGATCATCCATTATGAGACAGGGATGAGAATAAACTTTCCGCGGAAAACTAAATATCCCCGGATTCTCGTTATCCGGAAACCGGGGTATTGGGGCAAGTGTTGTGGTCTAGAATACGCCACTATATCTTGAATCTCAGCTGACATCGGCTCGAGCTCCGACCAGTCGCGAGACAGAGAGACCAGTCGCGAGACAGAGAGACCAGTCGCGAGACAGAAATAATACTGAAGACCATGGCAATGTGCTAAGACATCGCGACACTACATGAACGTGTTGAAAGACGAGCGTGTAGCGAAATTACAGTCACACAAACCTCTAGAGGGATAAATGGCTTGACTCTCAATGACGGTGATGTATTCCTGTGTCAGTGTTGGAGTCATAATACTCGAAAAGTGTAATTGAAGATGGAAAACTTATCATCAGGACGGTGATGTATGTCACGTATCAGAGATCTTATTTAGGAGGCTCTTGTCTATTGTAGGGGCAATGCATAAATTAAAGCTTCACGGAGCTTTTTCAGAGTCTTACAACTAGCCAAACAAAATTGCTGACAACTGAGTCCAAGGATTGTGAACATTGCAGTACACATAAAGATACCCATATTCACTATAAATTAAGTCTGAAACACTCTTTGGTATTAGTTAATATTCTAAGATCATAGCACAGGTCTATAAAGCTGTTCAAGTTAATCTTCAGAAGCAATGAAAAATGAAACCTTCTTGTAGAGATTCTTCGCCAAACTGAGTAAACTTTATTATACAGATGGAAATACTGAAGAAACTTTTGCTCACCCTCGCGGTGCATAGTGTTGCGCGGTAAGATGATGATGCCGCGGGAAACCCTATTATTTGCCGCTCCAGTTAGCGCCCAGATTAATGGCGGTCGGTTGTTTACTGCTCTACAGAGATAATGAGCCGATAAAGGCTGAATATCCAAGTTGATATAATCGTCCCTGCAAAGTGTATTTTTTATTGTGAAATTATAAGAGGCCTTACTTCTAACCGATTTCCTCCCCCCTAACGCTAGTAATATAGTAATATTTTCCCTCTTAATCCCTTATAAATCCTTAATTTCCTATTATAGGTTTAAGACAGCTTACAGTCAGTTAAAGTCTTTTTAGCTATAGAATTTATTATCTTTATTTCCTTCTTTAATAGTAGCTTTAAGCTATATAGCCTTTCTTTTAACTAGCTTTTTCTTACTATTATAGTAAATAGCTATTAATTTAAAAAAGGCTATATAGTTAAAATAGCTAATTTTAATAAAAAGATTATTAAGGTTAATATCTTTAAGATATTAATAGGTATCTATTTATTAAAGCTTATTTTAGCTGCCCTTATAGATATTATTAATTAGTATTATTATTCTTTTAAAAAAGACTAATATAGCCTTTCTATAAATAAAGTAGCTAATTTTAAACTAATATTCTTATAGAAGAGTTATTTTAATAAAAAAGGCTTTTATTTTTATTATCTTTATTATAGAGTTATATTTATTATTAGTTATTTATAGTATATTAATAGAAGTAAAAGGAAAAAGAAAAAAACTAAAAGGAAGCTAGTTAATTCTATTATTTTATATCTAGTTAAAACCTTATATTAAGGTATAAAGTAAAGGTAAAAAAAAAAAAAAAGGTTCTATATAAGTATTAGAGTTATAATACTTAAAAAAGTGAAATTAAAGATGGAAACCTTATCATCAGGGATAATCGTCCCTGATAGGGAATCAAGTTTGTGCTTTTTACTTAGTTTAAAATCACTAAAAAAAGAGATAGACTGAAACGTGGGACAAATGAATGCATATCCTCTGTGTTGGAGACCCTGGAACATTTTTCAGTGTAACACGATCAGCGATGCGGAAATTGATTCTGGCGACATTGATTGATTATCAATAATACGATCAGGAACGAGATAAGAGGCAGCGGCAACGCTTGCTCTGAGGCTTCTTCTTTCAGGGCATGTCTCCGCGGTATGTATCCAAGCACGTTTCCCCTCGGAAAACTTATCTTCCGTTAAAGATGAGGTCGCGTGTAGATAGTATACTGCACTGCAGTATGGGGTAGATAAAGCTGTTAAAGAGGAACCGTATCATTTAGTTAAATATTGTAGGATGCATATGCATAGTGGGCTGCCTTAGTATTACTGACCCAGACAAATATTACTGATCTTTGTTTCCATACTAAACCAACATTAGGTCTGACCGGCATCTTTTTAACAGCCCTTTGCAATTGGATAATTGTGCACTTGAGTGGTGGGTTCTTACTAACCCATTTCTCAAGGTCGACGAAGTCCACAAGATTGTATATCGACAGCACATCAATGTAGATCACGTCGCCGTGATTTCAGGTGGTGGCTCGGGCCATAAACCTCCACTTACTGGCCTTGTTGGTCAAAGCTTCTTGACGGCATGAGTAGCTGGCACTATCTTTGTGTCACTATCGAACAATCAGATCTTCAATGGCATCATCAAGTGCAGCAAAACATCAAAGGAGTTCTAGCTATCGTCATGAACTACACCGGAGACGTGCTCAACTTTGAGGTTGTTATCGAAAAGGCCCGCACTATAGGCATCGAGGTCGACATGGTAGTTATAAGAGATGATGTTGGTGTCAGTCGATTTAAAGGCGGCAAAGCTGGCCGTCGAGGGATTGCAGGAACAGTTTTCGTTCAGAAGATCGCCCTGCTCTGTAGCTGCCCAAGGGAGACGCCTCCAAGACGTGGTGGCTACAGCTAGATTAGTAGCTACAAGTACTACCAGCCTTGGAGTCAGTCTTACTCACTTTCACGTCCCCGGACCATCCGACGTTTCACGTACCTGTATCGAGCTTAATAAATGGAAGGCTGAACTACGAAACTGGTTCTAGCTTTGAGAAAGATGATGTTGCAGAACTAGTCAAAAAGATGCTATATTAGCTCGTTTACATTGATTGCAAAGATCGAGCTTTTCTCTAGGTAAAGGCCTCGGTAGTGCTAATGGTCAAGGTCAACAATCTAGGCGGAGTAAGTGTGCTTGAACTTGGAGCCATCACCGCTGCTGTGGAAAGTCAACTGGCGTCTGACTATAACATCTGGCCAGTTCGTGTCCTGTCTGGCATGCGCATGATGAGTTTCAACGGTATAGGCTTCTAAATCACGCTGCTAAACCTAGTTCTATAACTACTCGTCAATGCACTCTCGACGTCGTCATCGACAGTAATGAAACATGGGCGAAATCTCGAGATGACGCAGGCTAATGTTATGTCCTCGGGAATGACGGACGGGGTAGCGAGCATGTGAAAGATTGGGTAATGGATATGGGAGTTCCAGACAACCTCAAAGCGACCCCATCCAGTCGACCGCTCCATACGCCTGACTACGTTCTCAAAGCGAGAGTTTTTCTCAACAAGGGATTTAACTGCATCCTCGCGCAGGGTTTCATCCGCAGGCTACCTCATAGCACGACGAGCATTGGGAATTTCAACACCTGCCTTCAGGGCGTGCAGGAGAATTGAATTCCCCATTCCCGCCTTTTCTTTTCACTAACCAACGGTTATTATTTCCGTTAGTTACCCTGGAGCAGAACGCTCAACTTCCTTGATTAATGCTCAGACCCTGCTCCGATCCAATCCAATAACACCCCAGGCTTGGCACACCGTTCTCCGCATTGCATTCCTCCACCTCGCGAGTGGAGGTCTGGTCAAGCTCACATTTTCTGAACTGCCGTCTTGCGCATTCTTACCGGTCCCATGATCTTACATCTTGTTCCTCGGAATTTATTGTGCGGGGTAAATCTGAGGTAGCATTGACGTAGATCCCGATGCATCCGTGGTGGCCTTGATACTACTCGGTACCTATACTCGGTGTCTATGATCTGAGATGAACGTGAAGGTTGATGAATCCGTAAGGTGTGCCGAGAAAGTACAAAAGCCGAGCTATAACCTTTAGTTAGTTCAGCACGATGTCCATTCCGTTACCAACATGTCACTTCACATTGAACATTTCGTCATGGGGCTCCCTATACCTATTGAAGCCTTAGCCGTGGCCGTCTTCTTGATACTAGGATATATAGCTTACTACCGCTACTTGCACCCACTCGCCAAGTATCCCGGCCCTCTCTTCGCCTCAGTCACCAACCTATGGAAAACGTACCATCTTTGGAACCTGCATCTGCCTCATACACTTGTCCATCTACACGAGCAATACGGCGAAGTTGTACGCGTTGGGCCAAATGATCTGTCATTTCGTACTCCAGAAGCCGTCAATACCATCTATAAAGCAGGTCGGCAGTTGCAAAAGACGGCTTTCTACGATGGCTTTACAACGTTTAATCCAAATTTGTTTGGAACACAAGATGAAGAGGTAACGCCCTTTTTTGCTGCAGCTAGGCTCTTGATTAAGTTGAGATGTTAGATCCACTCTATTCGACGACGTCAAATGGCGCATGCTTTTTCCTTACAGTCCATTAAGGAGATGGAGCATTTCATTGACAAGCACATCTTGAAACTTAGGAAAAACCTCGACCATTTTTCAGATACCAATCAAGAGTTCGATCTCAAGGAGATGATTGCCTTTTATGTCTTAGATGTACTAGGTGAGCTCGCCTTTAGTAAAAGCTTTGACTCCCAGTGCGAGCGAGACATATCCCGCTTACCGCCTATTAATGACCATATATATCTTGCGTGCTTGATGGGGATGACGCCAGATGCTCTCCCGTGGATCAAGAAAACTTTGCCTTTCATTCCAATCCCCTGGCTTCAACACTTACTTCACGCCCGTACACAACTCCGAGATCTGACAGCGACCTGTGTCCGACGGAGGATTGAAGATAAATTCACTGACCGCAAGGACCTGCTCACGTGCTTGTTAGTAGCTACTGATCCTGAGACTGGGGCCAAGCTTACTGAGCTGGACATAAACACCGAGGCTTTTGCAATAATGTAAGTACGCCAGTCCATTGCCCGGCAATGCCCGCTAAGTTCTCACAAAATGCAGAGTTGCCGGATCTCATACAACATCAGGAACCTTAACACTCTTATTTGCTCATTTGCTGCAGAACCCCAAAACGTTGAACAAGGTCATCAAAGAATTAGATTCGAATTTTTCTCATTGTACGAGTCAAGTCACTCCTTACCAGGACCTTGAGAAAGATCTACCGTACACAATGGCATGCATGTATGAAAACTTCAGAATCAACCCTGTCTTCACCATGCCGTTACCACGGAAGGTCATGACTTCTGGTGGAATCACAATTCAAGGATGCCAAGTACCTCAAAAGGTAAGGTGAATCGCAAAAAATGGAACTACAGATCTAACAATAGAAAGACCACTGTTTTTGCTCTAAATCACGTCGTTCACCACAACCCATCGATCTGGGGCAAGGACCATGATAAGTTCAACCCTGATCGCTTTCTTGGCCCGAATAGAAAGGAACTTCAGGGTTACTTGTCGCCCTTCAGTACCGGGCATCGTATGTGCATAGGCAAGAACATGGCTATGATGAACATCCTAAAAGTGCTCTCTACAGTGCTGAGAGGCTACAAACTGGAAATGGTCCATCCGGAAGAACCTATTGAGACTTTGAGTGTGGGTATTTCTGAGAAGAAAGGAGGACTAGTGTGCAAGGTATCGAGGAGATAAGTTGACTTGCTTGAGGTTGAATTTGTACGCAGGTATTCCTTTACTGGTTTCATTATCAAGACTTATTAGCCTATCAATCATATCGCCTACCTCTTTAGTGGCGGGATGTTACTCTAGGAGCTAGTTTGCGTATAGGAAGTCTCTCTGTAAGATTGAAGAAAGTATTCCTATTTTTATTTTATTTTTTAACTCTCAACTAAAGCCGGAGCCTTTTCAATTTTCCCAAGGTTATTAACAACAAGGTTAATTTGTCTGCTCAGGTGGAATTCTGGTATAGTATAACGCTAAAGTTCATCTCACAATAAAACAAGTATGACAAAACGGCTGCCTAGGTAAAAGTGTCTGCTTCTTCCTTCCACCTTAGATAGAAGAACCAGGTTGCTTTTTTCATCTTTCCTTTTCATCTGGTATGGGGTAACCTTGGTGGATTTCCATAACGAGAGGACCCACTTCACGCATAAATAAAACAGCCTATTTGCTACAGCTATGTAGCTAGGGTTCGCTAATGTATCATGTACTGTATGGGCACACAGTTAACACTGTGACAATCTGCTTCTGCTGCAGCTTAAATTTGCAACTGTTGCCTTGTGTTTCCTTTCTCTCTCAAGCATGCCACCACCCAATCATCAATATGGCCGCAACTAACGACAAAGGCTCTGTGCTTCACAGAATTCCCAATGAAGTGACCAACAGCATCTTCGACCTTCTCCCCAATCGCGACATTAAAAATTTGCGTCTAACCTGCCGCTATCTCAATCGTCACGCGCCCTTACGGTTCAACCGCGTTTTTATATCTGCAAATCCGCTCAACGTTGAAGTATTCCTCGCAATCGCGAATCACGATGAGTTCCGGCAACAGGTCAAGGAACTTATCTGGGACGACGCTACTCTTCAGCCTTTGGGAAGTGATGGCAACACTTCGGCTGATGACTGCAGCTCCGATGATTTTGAAACCGATGATGACGGTTATCAAGGCCATTCAAGGTTCAAGCAACGGTGCAGGGAAGCAATAGAAGACGCGGAAGAGCGATTAGTCGATAAAGCAGATGGTATTGAGCAGCAAACATTAGTCGACAATCTTATGCCATCGCGCGAGGCACTCCCCTACTACGAGCGGCTTGTTAAAGAGCAGGCTGCTATTCTTGAATCCGGAGCCGATGAGCAGGCCGTTCGATACGCTTTGCACGAATTACGGTTCCCAAATCTCATCAAAGTGATCATTACCCCAGCGGCACATGGATTTCTTTTCTTCCCGTTATACGAAACCCCAATGATCCGGGCATTTCCACGTGGCTTTGTATACCCGATCCCCAGAGGGTGGACTTACGCCATTGGTATATATGTACCAGGGAGGGCGGAGCCGTGGGAAGGCGAAGATGAAAAGAGAAAATGGCGAGGTGTTCAAATCATGTCGCGGCTACTTACTTACCCAAAAGTCCCTTTCAATATTCCCGAGCTGTCGTTTGACAATCACCAGCTTCCTACCGGCATCAATCATTACGTCTTTGACCAGCCGAATGAAGAGTACGATAACCTCTGCCGGATACTGGAGCAACCTGGGTTTAAACGCATTACGTTGTCAGTGCTTATGGGATGGCTATCGAATCAAGATGCCGAAGATTGGAATTTTCTGAAGAAAGGAAACATTCGTCGTGCTCTGTCCAAGGCGTGTGACTTAGAAGAGATAACCTTTCAAACTGACTATCCAGTCGATCAACATTGCTGGGAAAGTCCAGCTGTGGATACTGTGTCTCTCTTCGATATATTCCCTGTTGACGAGTGGTCTACTAGGAAGCGTCTTAAACACTTCGGTCTTTCTGGAATGCAGGTGACCCAAGAAGAACTGATATCTGTTCTGGAGAAGCTGCCATTTACCCTTCAAATTATTGAACTTAGCTTTCTTTCCGTTATTGAGGGTACCGGCAGTCATGCTGGAATCCTCACTGATATTCGCGATAAGCTCAGATGGAGGCATCGCCCTATCGATCAAAGGGTTAAAGTCCGCATGCTCGTCAGGGTTAACCAAGTCACTGGTCGTTACATATGCTTGGATAAGGAAGTCAACGACTATCTTTATAGCGATGGTCCGCCACCTTTTGGCATTGGTGAAAGCGGAGGATCGTGGGCTAGGATTCTATCTGGGGCTGGCACGGAATATGATAAGTTCGATCCAGCCTATGTAGTCCATTCAAATACCGCGAATGAAGCATGCCAAAACGCACAGAATTCACACTACAAAACTGGAGGTCAATCCTTTTAATGTATATCTAGCCCGCGGATAGTTCTCATAAGACATTCCTACATAAGGACCTCAGGAGTAAGTAAGGCGTAAATCAATTGGGGTAAGTTTGTGCCACTTGACCTTTATCAATAAGATCTAGATATCGAGTCTCAGGCCAAATCTAAGCAAGAGGGTATGGGGTCCAACAACAAACGTACAGAACCTGATTTAGACATCTAAAGAACAGTTGTGAGAGTAGCGACCTTCCTTATACAGTCAATAAGAACGTGAAAAATCATTGTTGTTGATTCCTATAATCTATCTTCTTATCTATCGTTTCATCTACGCCAAATCTTGATAGGCAATTGCCCCATAATTAAGTTGAAAGCTTCAAACCGCGAAACCTTGAAGTCCTTGGTAGGCATGGCAAAATCATAGCGGTGCACCAAAGTACTGACCACAATCTGCTGCTCCAGATACGAGATATTCCGTCCAATACAGCCTCTTGCACCTGCAGAGAATGGAATGAAGAAGGGCTCCATTCTTTTTCGCTCTTGTGGGTCAAGCCAGCGTTCGGGCTTAAAGGCATAAGAGTCAGGGTAAATGTCCTCATTATGGTGAGCGCTCCAGATAGTCATGGAGACCGAGGTATCGCCCGGAATCCAAGTGTCCATGATATTGGCGCCTTCTGGTGGGGTACGTCGTGGGAGACCAGACGACACAGGTGGAATTAGACGGAGACCTTCGTCGAGACAGGCTTTCAGATATGGGAGATCTTTCACTTTCTCCAATGGCGCTATAACGTCGTCTTCATCCAAAGCGCCAGCAATCTCGTCTCTCAGTTTTTGAAGTTGCTTGGGATGACTGATTAGCAGCTGGAGGACATGCGTAAGGGCAATAGCTGTAGTCTCAGCTCCAGCATCAATGATAGCCGAGGTCTCGGCAACAATCTCCCCCCATTCAAGCTCGTTGGCAACGCCGTTCTTATCGTGCATCAGACACGAGAAGAAATCATCGAGCTTTTCCCCAGCCTCGTATCGTCTCAATCTTTCTTTCGCTTGATGGTAGCAGACGTCGCCCCATGGCGCGCTAGTGGCCCAGTAGCTTTTCCACTTGTTAGGGACTATCTTGGAGATTCGACGTAGCCATGGGTACAGCTCGTACTCCCAGACAAAGACGGACTTGACCATGGCTGAGTGGTTTTGAGATTGTCGGTATCTGGCAGGGTAGAGTGTGCCGTCGGGCTTCTCAGCGATGACTTCGTCCGTTCCGGTGTCAAGCAGAGTCATCTTGGATGAAAGAGCGATGTAGTTGATAGCCTCGATAGTCCATAGGTTGATCCAGTTGTTGAAGTCGACTGTGAGGTCCTCCGGGTCCGGATCAGTGTTTGGCTTGAGAGGCGCAGTACAACGAGGGTCGAATGCATCCAGAAGTCGCTGAGTGGTATACCGAACTTTGAACTCCCATTTCTCCAGGTTCCTGGTAGCAAAGGCAGCAGAAAGAAGTCTTCGCTTCCTGCTGTGTTCACCTTTGTCAACTACGTCGAAAAGGTTTCGATGTGTTCCAGCAAGAACGGTCTCTTTGTGATCTTTTGTGCACTTTGTCTGATGACCATAGATGTCTCTGACGGCTTGTGGATGGTTGAAGGATAGTGCATTTGGTCCAATTCTAAGGATGGCTTCTCCACGGCGTTCATGTTCAGCAGCCAGCGTCTCAGACCGCTTGCCCGTGTGGCTGAGATAGCAGTGTCGTAGGTCAGTGAGGGGAGACAGCCAGGAGAAGTTTTCAAACTTTCTGAGGCCTTTGGGATCGGCAAAGTATAAGATGACAGGGTAGATAAAAAGGCGAACGAACAAGGCTGCGAAGCCCGCACCAAGTAGATAAAAGACAATCATGCTTGCAAATGAGTTTTTATCGACAATGAGAGTTTCAATGTTCAAGCGAGGAGGGGGTTTGCTTTTTTGTACCTTGGACTCCTCGTGGAGAGGGCCCAGTGAGGCGGAGATAATACCGATGTAAATCCATCGATATAGCAGCCGAATGAGTATCTGTAACCCTCAAGTAACGCAAAAGTCATGTCTATTTCTACAAGGAGATAAAATGCCCGCGGGGGAAAACCGTTCTGGCTCTCCGGCGAACCAAATGCCGCATGTAGCGCCCCACGAGGAGGAATAAATTTCCCTTTTCGGTGATAGAGCCCATGGACCGTGCGGGTGGCGCGTCATATGTTCACTCAGGAACGATAACGTCTTCCCCGGCAAAGAAAGATGGCTTGGTCTCAAGGTCGTGTGGCCGTCTACTATGTAGCTAGAAAGCCACCGGAAACCAAGAAATCAATACAGCATTCTCTTTTTCTGACGCTGTTTGGCTGCATGGAAAGAATGATCGGCGTCATCATAAAGTTTCGATTGGAGGGCTAGCCTACTGCCTTGGAGGACTGGGGCTAGGGTGCAGAGTTTGGTAATATGACCCGCGGAATAAACTCCCTGAAATGGAGCACCCACTTTCATCCCCATATTCTCCTCCTACGTAGAATAGTATTTGATCTGGGTCAAGGATCTAGCCCCGGAATCTCCCCAGGTTTTCGTTTGCGGGGAAATGGGACCGACATGCTTTCAAACTTGTTGTAGCTGACTCGCAGACCATGCCGAAGCTTGGACTCGAAGCAAACCTTGGATGCGACCGGAATATAAATAAAGCATCATGCGGTGCAATTTACGTCCAGTCCACCCCATCCCAAGATCCTCATATTATCTTTCTTCTCAGGTCTTATCCATTCTTGCTCTCTGATCTTCATCAACACGAAGCTTGCCAACATGGTAGCTGAAACATATTCTTCGGCCGGGAAATCACCCAAAAGTGATCTTTCGTTCGAGAACGTGGAGAATCTTGCCACCATTGAACATGCTCCGGTTGTTCTTCTTAATGAAGATATCTCTTACGGCCGCGGCGGAATCCGCGGCGTCATCGAGTCTCCATACATATTTGGTGTAGCTTTCTTGGCATCCATGGGAGGTTTCTCCTTTGGATATGACCAGGGTGTCATCTCAATTGTCAACATCATGCCTCAGTTCCACAAAGCGTTCCCTCGTACCGAAACTGCATTCGGCAAGGGTCTCATGACCGGCATGCTGGAGTTGGGGGCCTTTATTGGATGTCTCTTCATGCCTACTCTTGCCGACAAGATCTCTAGAAAGAAGGCTCTTTCTTTCGTGGTTGTGATTTTCAACATCGGTGCTATTATGCAGACGGCTGCTAACTCTTATGCTCTTCTCGTCGCTGGAAGAACAATTGGAGGCATAGGTGTTGGGACGCTTGCAATGGTATGTAACAAACCTTCGTCTACCAGACAAGACAGTAATTAACTGTTGTATTAGGGAGCCCCAATCTACATATCTGAGATTGCGCCGCCGAATCTAAGAGGAACACTGCTTGTGTTGGAGTCCGTGTCCTGTGTTATAGGCGTAGTAGTCTCTTTCTGGATCACCTACGGAACACGTGAACTCACTGGCGAGCTATCCTTCCGTCTACCATTCGGCCTACAAATGGTGTGCAGCACTATTCTTGGAATCGGTATCCACTTCTTCCCATACTCCCCACGATGGCTCGCCCTCGTTGATCGATCCGATGACGCCCTAGGAAGCTTAGAACGACTTCGCCGGCTACCCAGAACTGATTCTCGTATTCAGCAGGAGCATGCTAGCATCTGCAATGAAGTGACAATTCAGAAGCGTATGCAGGAGAAGCGTCATCCAGGAGTGACAGGCTTCAAACTCGAGATTCTTTGCTGGGGGGACCTCTTCAAGAAGAGCTCGTGGCACCGCACCTCTATCGCTGTTGGAGTTGCCTTCTTCCAGCAGCTCTCTGGTATCAACGCTTTCATCTATTACGCCCCAACCCTTTTTCAGTCACTGGGGCAGTCGTCAGAAATGTCTCTGATCATGTCAGGAGTGTTCAATATGTTGCAGCTTGTTGCTGTTACAGTTTGTTTCTTCATTATTGACAAGGTCGGACGACGGCCGTTGGCCATTTGGGGAGGTATCGGTGGAGGTACTGCATGGGGAATCATGGCCGTTCTTGTGGGCGTGTTCAACGAGAAATGGGGCTCAAACCCAGCTGCGGGTTGGGCTGCTGTGGCTATGGCATTCTGCTTCATTCTCATATATGGAGTCTCTTATGCTCCTCTAGGCTGGGCACTTCCCGCAGAGGTCTTCCCCAACTCTTCTCGGTCCAAAGGCGTGGCTCTTGCGACAGCGACTGTTTGGCTCTTCAACTTTGTTGTCGGTGTTGCGACCCCACCTATGATCGAAAGTATTGGTTTTGGCGTGTATATCTTCTTTGGATCTTGGTGCTTCTTAGCTGCTGTCTGGGCCTTCTTCTTGGTTCCTGAAACCAAGGGAAAGACATTGGAGCAGATAGATGAAGTCTTTGG
Organism: Fusarium armeniacum; assembly: GCA_013618295.1. Lineage (NCBI taxonomy): Eukaryota > Fungi > Ascomycota > Sordariomycetes > Hypocreales > Nectriaceae > Fusarium > Fusarium armeniacum. The sequence continues at coordinate 25,547 of JABFER010000159.1, read as the reverse complement.
TGACCATGCGGCCCAGGAAGAGTTGATGATGATGAGGAGTTAGTAGCCACACAAGCGTACTATAGGATTCTGTTTTTTATTTCAACTGGGGCATAGATAAGAAGATCGGTCGATGTTGTCGCTCGACATGTACAAATAAGTGGCAGTTTATCTATTACTATACTTATCTATCCACTATGCTGCTGGCCTTTATCCACGCCCACTCCCGCTCTTCCCAATTATATTTGGTAGGGGTGGGCCCTGCGATGATATTGTAGGAGAATGCCATCTTAGTTCACGAGTAAAGCATCACTACGGAGGTCGACTTACCGTCGGCTATTGTAGAAGTAGTCCCAATCTGCCCGGTAGTTCCTCACTATAGACTCGAGAAGTACTTGATGAAGTGAGAAAAATGGGTTAACCTGCCACCAATGCGGGTATTTCTTTCATCTTACTGAATTGGCATCAAGGGTGTACGGAAGCGTCATCGTCGCCTGTTCTTGACGTGTCTGAGTGTTTCGGATGAGAGCAGTCCAACCCCGCTAGGTAACCCAGTTAATTTCTACGGAAGGCCTATGCACCCAATTGACTCAAAGGATTTATGGAAATTTATCTGTTGGTTGTCGACTTTTGCCAACTCGACTCAGTAACCCTGTTCGTTTTTTGACCCTGCACGTTTCAATGGAGCCATGGGTAATCCAAGAGCAGTTAGTACTAAACACTGTGTCTCAATTTGACTAATTAGTTCTATTAGGCTTACATACAGTCAACTGCGATTATTACTGTGTTGTCTCACTAAGTACGCCTTGATCGCTGGACGGCGGTTGTAAAACTCAAACAAATATATCTAAGATTCGCATGATAAACTGAACAAAAGACCCAGTAAGAAAGTACAAGCTATTTAATCTATTACAAGTTTATTTCACACTTTATTATTTTTTTGTAATGTTTCTTAATTTTGGATATCATCATCTCCATGGTCGGACGGGTAAGTAATAGAGAGAGACCCTGAATAGTACTCTTGTTTCTCTTGATCGTTCCATTCTTTCTTCAGCATTGCAATAAGCGCCTTTGTCTTCCACTTAATCACTTCATCAACCTTCTCAAGGTAGCATATCGTATGAGTTTGTTCATATGGGTCTCTTATGCAATATCCACCTACATGCGTCAGCAGCCGTTCTCTTGATTGGGGTAGGGAACAACTTTACAAAGTGAAAGCATATGTGCAGGCAGGTAAAATGCGTTTATAACATGTGAGTTCGACAAAGCAAGACCCATAAGCATGAAGAGATAAAATGATATCTTGGTCTGGCGATATATTAGTAGTCATCTCCAATACTAGCAGTATCTAAAAATACCTCAAAGTCAGGCTGTGCATGTCCAGGTGATTGCTGCTGATTATTACTTTGACGTAAATATGAAACAGCCTTGGCTGCGTAGTAATACTGCATTGCAATAACTCCAATGTTTTAGCGAGTCGAACATATCAGCGTAAAGTGGCACTTACCAGGCACCGATGCGGCAAAGTAAAGGATCGGAAACGGTCTGTTGGCCAGGACATCCGCCATATTGTAGAACACGGGCTTAAAAGACACAGGTTTGGCATCGTACCACCTGTCTACCTCCGTCTCAGCTGCCTGCCACTCCTCTCGACCACCGTCCGTACTATCCGCTGACAGAAATAGCCTCATAATCTTGGCAAAATTATAGACCGCCACATTCGCATATGCTGAGTCGTCACATCTTCTAAACACAGTTGACCTCTGAAAGCTCTCAAGGCATATCTCGATAGGCCTCCTGTGCACTACGTATATGTAGATGACTTGTCGAAGATGAACCCAACTTGCAGCTTCAGCTAACCCTCCCTGCATTACAAATCTAGCGATTACCTCATGATTCAAAAGGTTCTGCGTTCCACTGAGATGGTGGTAATAAGAATCGGTCTCGTTATCGTGCTCTTCATATAGTCGCGCGATCACAACGGCTGTGAGGAGCGTTGAGTCCCAAGTCTCAGCGGGTTGAGCAAAAGCTTCGATAAGAAGCTTTATGCATTTGTTGTGGTAAAAGGTACTTTCTATGTCGTTGGATGTGTCCATGCAGCGGGCATCGTAGCGGCTTGCGAGGGCTAGAAGACCGTTCATTATCATTGGTTGGCGAAGGGCTAGTCGGGGAACTTCGAGTTCAAAATGGCGGGCATCATCGCATGCATCAGACTTACATGTTATGTTAGTGAAGGCAAAGTCCGGTAGCTATAACTTACCGAGGGTGCAAGTTTGTAGATATAGGTCATGAAAAGAAACGCCTCTCGTTCAGTCAACTCAAAAGTAGATGGAACAGGGGTCTGAATTGGTAGATCTTGGGCTGTGGTACGGTCGGAAGGTTCGTCAGAGTCATGGACTGAAGAGCTGGCGATGAAGCTTGAAGGTGATTCCCTGTAGTTGGGTTCCTGAACCCAGGGCATCACTTGGGTCCCGGACTGTGTAAGATCATCAATCGATACTTCCATCATTTCTTCGGATGTTTGTGGAGTTTCCGACTGTATCGCGGCAGCGTCATCCTCTGTAGATTTACTGTCCGATCCCTCCAATACCATACCATCAATTCCGCATGGTGCTGTAAAAGAGACTACAGCCTTCAGCATGGATTTACACAGAAAGTTCGAAGGCCATAGGCCAAGTAGGTTTTAGACTTACTCTTGGAGGGAACATTTGCCCATTCTCTCCCTGAATGCTTCTGAGTTTTTGAATGAATATGCTTGAACCGAATGTCATTTTCGAATCGGCATTCCTGTCCTGACTCAAGGCAAGTACCGCATTGAGAGGCTCCGGGCTGAGTGACACATTTCCTGTGTCGGCGGCGACAAGCGGTACAGCATTTCACTCGCCTCATAAGTGCAAGATGGCTAGCGACTGTGATTTTGTTATTGTAAGATGCAGGCTCAAATATGAGGCAGATGACATGGGTAAAAACGACAACAGCGGGGAAGACAAGGATACGTCCACTAAAGGATATCCACTAGTTTAGTTGGGATTGTGTAATTGGCTACGATTCTCCAAGTCGTGGCTACAGGGTATCTAGGCTCTAAAGAAAACAATATCTTGGCAGGGTCATTTTCACCACCAAAGGACCCCAAGGCAGGTGGACCATCACCGATACTTTCTTATCTGGATCTAAGTGGTTGACTCTTCCGTTTCAGATATCTAGGATAATATTCTTAGTTCAACATAACCTTATCATCATATCACTGTTGAGTTGGGACGATGACGTAGACAAGATTTTGCTACTGTTGACTAACAATACTTGTCGCGTTTATTCTCTGTCTATTGCAATAGCAATATGTATGTATGCCTGAAGACTATTCCTATACGTTCTCTGCATGAGTTGCGTTATGCTTCTCCTGCTCGTGAACATTCCGAAGTCGCTCCGCCAGAGCCATGGTATCTCCTGGCAAGTTCTTCTCGACCTTGACTGGATCCCAGATACTCTTTGACTGGATGAAAATGTCGTCGATCTCTTCTAAAGTACGGCCCTTGGTCTCTGGGTAGAAGAAGTACAGGACGATGAATGTAAAGAAGGTGATACAGGAGTAGACAATGTAGTACCTGTAACCAATGTTCTTAAGGGCATGAGGGGACACCTCGGCAACTAGAAAGTTAAACAGCCAGTTGGCACAGGCACTGACGGCTGTGACCTGGGCACGAATGCTAAGAGGTGATATCTCAGCAGCATACATAAACGGAAGAAGGAAGAGGCCGACAGGGAAGAAAAACAAGGCGACAAAGTAGAAGAAAATGGCAGCTTCGGTGGCAGACTTATTGGTTAAGTCAGACAAAAGACCAGCAAGCGACGTCTGGGCAACGCACATGCCCAACGCACCAGCCATGAGCAGCTTGCGGCGGCCAAACCTATCGATGAGCAGGATGGCGAACCCGGCAGCAATGAACTGCCAGACCTGTAAGCTTGCAGAGAAGATACGAGATTCAACAGGTGAATAGTGTAGCTGCTGCTGGAAGATGGTTGTGGAGTAAAAGGTGACAATGTTGACACCCGACATTTGCGCAAGAATGGCAAGGCCAACAGCGAGAACAGCGCGGTGGAACTGGCGCTCAGGGCCCATGGTGAAGATTGACGTAGACTGGCGCCTTTCCTCGATGTAGGCGTCGCGGATGAGGGTAAGTTCCTCGTTGATGACCTCAGAGTCGTATGGGAGGTCCTCAAGAGCAGCCATGACTAGTTTTGCATCCTCGAAGCGGTCTTTTTTTATGAGCCAGCGGGGCGACTCGGGAAGAAACATAACCAGCGAGGTGATAATAATCGCGAACAGACCCTGGAAGGCAATTGGAAAGCGGAAGTTGACTTGGTTGTCCTTCACGAAATAGAGGCCGAATTCCATCCACGCTGCAATCACAATGCCACCGATAGCAAAGAAGCCCTGAAGAAGCACGCGACGTCCACGTTCCCTAGCGTTGGAGCACTCAGATACCCACATAGGCACGGTAGCTGTCAAGGCACCAACTCCGAGACCTGTGATGATTCTGGCAGCGATAAGCTGGCCGAGAGAAAACGCGCTACTCTGTATCACGACACCAACGATGACGATGCAGCCCGCGATGAAAACAACACGGCGACGGCCAAGTATGTCGCCGATGAAAGCGCAAGAAAGAGCTCCGATAGCACAGCCAACTTCATAAATAGCCACAGCAGTACCTAGAAAGCGAGATGCTGTGTTAGAGACAGAAAGGTACAAAGTCGACCAGGGCAAACTCACCTTCGATGTTAGGGTTCTTCATCCGCGGAAATTGGTGGTCAAAAGTATCCAGGGTCAGGAGACCGTTCATGACAGCTTGGTCGTAACCCTGAAGGGCAAAGGCCATGGCAGCGACTATGCTGAGTACGATACTCAGGGACTTGCCCCGAAGTCCAAAATATGACATAATTCCTGATGATTGGCAAAGCCTTGCTTTCCTTGTAGCTGTTCCTGTTTGTCGAGCTGTCAAGGTCGCTTAGATGAAGAGCACAACAACATCATTTCTTCACCTTCGTACAGACTATATATAAAAGTCATCAAGATGTGCAAAAGACCTGGACTGCCAACCCGCAGTATGCCGTTGTTGCCGCGTCCGCATCGCCTCCGGTTAACACGGCAGGGACTTGAGAGGTCTCGACTTATCGTGAAAAGTATAGACTTGCTCGATTGCCCAAGTTTCCCCGCGACTTACCCCGGATCATTCTCGTTTCTCATAATTGGTTGTCCTAAAATACACTTTTTGATTCCCGTCATTACGCGTCCAAGACGGCAATTCGCTTCCGCAAGCGCGTCAAGGAGATTGCGCTAACCCCGGATTGGCTTGGAGCCTACCCTAGACTAGGTTGGTCCGCAACAATAAAAACATACAGTAACATGGATTGATAAATTGACTGTACAGATCTGTGGGGAATATTTAGAGCAATGGCTTGTCCTTCAAGTTTGCAACGCCTTATAGTTGACAATGTGAACCTGAATGTTATGTAGCGGCGCGGTGGTTGATTGGCAAAGCGATCCGATGATGCGATGGGCCAAATTTCGATATCTTCCAAAATCGTGGTTTTCCATCACACATGGTTTTAGTGTTTTCTTTCATCTTAGTTGACATTCCATGTTGTCTCTATATGCATGCGCTAGTTTTGGTACCCTCACGTGTCCCAGGGCTCATGTTCGTTATTCTAAAGCCTCCACGAAAGCCTCCTCTACCCATGCCCTGTACACCGTCCCAACCCACTCGCCAACACACCGTAATGACGCAATGAGCTGATACAGACCCACGAGCGTCCTTGTATCCCCAATTCCTAATTCTTCCGCAATCTCAATACGGCTCTCATGCCACGATGCAAACGAGATGTGCCACTCATGTCCAACAACATGAATCAAAGGAATTGTAGGTATTCTCCTCACATGGAGTCCAAGTTCGGAGATCCGCTTAAACCATGAGGCTGTCCAGACCGATAGTTGCAATTTTCCTTGGTTTGCTGAAGTTGCTGTTTTGGTCTCGATATTGACTGCTATTGGAGCGAAACGAAGCGGTGCATATGCTGATTGATTTATGTACTGACTTTCAACGGGCTGCCTCCAAACTGTCTTTGCGATGCCGTTCATTAACCGCAAGTCGGCGTCTGTGTCGACCGTGTTGTGCGCCGCCTTTCGGGGATTCTCTCTATCAAGCCAAAGGAGGAGCGTAAAATCAATCATCTTACTCTCGATAACAGCAGCTCTTCCATTGACAGTTGGGACGAAGGACGGTGCGATCTTTGCTGATACTGCTGGTTCGACACGGATGTTTGGCTGCATGGAGAAGGCATGACGAAGAACGGGCATATGAACATGCATATTCCATGATGCTTCTGAACAGTCAGAATGTTCGCATTGCTCAGCATAGTCCTCAATTTGTCGCAAGAGGTTGAGCTCTTGTGACAAAAAAAGTTGTTGATCAAGATCTTGCGACGTCGTAAACCATCTATCCTTGACGCGACGAATGATATTCCTAACATCTTCCTTCATCAAACCAGGTATGAAGTCTTTTTTATCGCTTATATCTTGGAGCCTCTCGTACAAATCGTGAACGTCGCTTGGAAGTTGATTTACTCCATTATCGCCCAACTTCACGAAGTCGACGGGGACATCCAGGGCCTGTAGACTATTGTTGTCCTTTACAGGGCTCTCTGATCGTGCCTTTCGACTCGGCGAGGTCCCTGATGAAGACTGTGATACGAATGATGACCCCGAATGAGGAATGCTCGGGATTTTGTCTAGGCATAGAGGAACAGGCCGGTCATTGAAGGATGATCTCGGCGTTACGTCATGATCTTCTTGATCATTTGTTTTTCGTTTTGACGAGTTTTGACTATCCAGCGTATCCTCGTTCGACGTTGGAGGCGAAAAGAGTGACCAGTCTTGTTTAAATTCTTGCTTCTTGCTTTGTGGAAATTTTGTAGGATTGGTCATGAGTGAGTCTGGAATGGCATCAAGCCAATGCTCGACGGTTCCGCGAGACTCATTCAAAATATGTTGAGTCGATGCAGTTTCTGCTGTTGAATACCCCATGTGATGTTGTGGTGCTCATCCTGATGCCATGATGCCGTGACATGGTATGTCGTCTCTGGAACGAAATTGGCGTTGTTGGCGGGGCGATAGATAAGCTGAATGCCGCTATCAGCTGAGAGATAAGATAACAGGGAGCCGATGCCAACCGATACATAATCTCTAAGCCGCGAAAGGCCGAGTACACCTTGCAAGTCATTCTACCTGTTATTCTGATGATAGTAATTGACTGCGTTCCAACAACCAAGTGAATTTTTACAGGTTAGTTGGGCTACTCTCAGACTCTACAAGTGGGGGAACTGGCGTCTTTACTTATTGTCTATAAAGTAAAGAATTGTTTTTCCTTTTTTTTCCTTTTCTTTCTTAAATACTTGCGCCTGAGAGTTGACCGAATGGCAGGTGAGAACGAAGTAGGTAAATCAATCAAGTTCAGCATTGGTCCATATGCTACATATAAAATTTGAAGGAAGTTAGGAGTAGTTAACAAAACAATTGTTCAAAAAGTAAAACTAAACCTGAGGCAGAAAGAATTCAATGAAGGAAAACAGTATTAAAAATACAACCTTGAGTAAATGGAGAGAGTTGTCGACGATTGGAGTAGCCTGGCTGAACGTTCGCATTCCGATCTGTGGTAGGTAAAGACTTGCCAAAAGATGACAAGGAGGTTGAGGAACAAGATGAGAACAATAACTTACGCAGGATCGAGCAGCGCCAAGATACTATTGGTGCATTTCCTGCCCCAACCTTTTCGTACATGCGTCGTCATGCGTGAGAAGATTGCTGCAATTTGAGCTTGTGCTGCATTAACTCACGAAGTTCGGTAGCACCTGTGGAGTTGAGCCATCCAAAATGCCAGTTTATTATTAGCTGGTCAGGGTATAGAGCGGTGACACAGGGGTCTTCTCGCTGACTTAGCAGCCTTTTGCTCTTTCTGACCTCTCAGAGCTGCGGGAGGTCGCCATGAAGTATCCACAAGCGCTACCGAATTTTGTAAGTAGATACGGTATGTGTGAATCTGGGTTTCTTTCAAATCCCTGACATTCCATCTGAGGCACTGAGGAGCAGGCCTTCTATCTCATATATCTTGTTAACAATGATTTCTGCGCGACGGCGGTCGGTACAGAGCCCGCCAATCTTTTGAGACTTGGATGACAATCTTTGATAGCTTCGCTCTAGGAATGGAAGGGTAAAATTTGTCTAACAAGCGTTGAGGATCGACATAAGCGTGCAAGGCGGGAACTTCAGTTGACAAAGATGGTGAGATTTACAACCTTTGGGCTAGAACTCAAGCCACAGAGGAATGTTGCTGTAGCTCAGTATTACGCCCTCTTTACATGCAGTCAGGTATACATATTGCTCCTTCCTCTTACAGAAACAACAAGCTTCCGTAGGATTCTGGCTCAAATAGGCAATGCGTGAATTTCTAGCTTTCATAGCTTTTCAGAGAAGGTAAAGCGCAATGAGTTTGTGCAAGACATCGAGTCGAGATCGGCACCTCGGCCCGCAGATCGACTGCATTGAACCATTCCGGGACAGTTTTGAATCCTTCTATGTAATGACTCTGTATGAGACTACACCGAGACTCACTGCTACTAAGAAGTTCGCGTTCATTCTTCGTCCATCAATATTGCGCCTCAAAGAAGCATGATCCTTAATCCTTAGCAAGCTAAGGGATGACCTAACTCAGAATAACTGCTCGGCTCGCGATGCCTCACCTCCGTAATGGAAAAAATATTCAAGCTAGAGATCTACTCTAGAGTGTAGAGCTGGAGCAGAATAGATTCTTAGAAATATAAATACCATGTCTGATTCCTTACAATCAAGTATTTCTCTATCACTCTACAACCCACACAACCTACTACAAGACCTTTCTGCAACTCACCAGAAAAACAATCATCACTATGAAGGCCACTATCTTTATGACTGCCCTGATCAGCGCTGCCATCGCTGCACCCGCTCCCTATGCTGTCCCTGAAATAGATCTTGATGGGACCAAAATTGCCGCTCGAGAACTTGATACTCGCGCCAGTTGTCCTAGTGGTCAAAACTGCGTTGGCGGCTACTGCACCGTCTACACATGTGTGCCCGCCGGTACCAGTACTCAGTGCTTCACCTACAAGTACAACAAGTGCTAGAAGAGCATAAGTACGCTGGTAAGATAAATTGTACGGCTTGTCGATAATATACCATGACTAACAAACACAGCTTACACTTCTCTGTTAGAAGTGAAGGGATGACGATCTCGTGTTGCCACCAATCGGCTTCGAAAGTAGAGAGAGCCGACAGCGACCCGGTAAATACATGCTGGTTGGACCATGGCAAGTTAGTGTTAAATAAACCAGTCGTTACTGCCACGGTTCTGAGTGCCCTTTGAGTCAAGAGTGGTCTGCAATAAGTGAAGGCCAGATGAAATATGCGTCAATCTTCAAGATCCGGTCTAAATATGCTTGTTGACGTCGTAGGGAGGCATGATCGTACGCTGGGGACCTCTGATAGCCTCACTGCTACAGATTGGACACGCCTCTCCTCTCTACGTCAACCCTAACATGTAATAACACTACAAACCAGAATTGATTGACAAATAGAGCTGGTACTGGCAACTAGAGAAGCTGTGTTGTCCATATAGAAGACGACACAGTTGTTTTTGTAGTTTATCAACCACCTTGAAGGGTTCCTGTTGTTCAAAGCCGTTTGCGATCAGGGATCGTGAACCTGTCCTGTCTTGCCTATATACAACTTCAATCTTCCCCTCGTAGTGCTCTTATCATCCTCAGTAGAACATGAGCTCCCTTTTGACACTATTCAACAAGTCCCAATCCAACTATCGAACAGAGACAGGAACACACTCCATTGACTCCAAGATCTAACAGTAATTCGGCATCTTCTTGCCAGGCATCAATTACTTTTTCACAGCTGAGATTAAAAGATAGACCGGTCTTTCCAACACTCGTCGCCAACCGCATTTTTCCATCTCTTCTGGCGTGGGATACCATTCATTAAACTCCACTATTTGAAAACCTGTCTTGAGAAGAAGGTTGACGTAACTGGCGATAGTCCTGTGCTGCTTCTGAACCCCTTCTGCCAGCCAATCCGTTACCCGGAGACCTTCTTTCTGATAGCTATCAAGTGGCCAGTATTCTCGCCCTGACGCATCAGTGATAAATTGGGCTTTGCTTGGCGCTGTGTAAATGGGGTGCTCAATTGAAAAGACAAATGTCCCCCCTGGCTTAAGAACAATCTGGACTTGTTGAATGAGCTCGGATAGATTGACAATATAGTGAAGTGTCAGCGAGCTAAACACTATATCATATATGTTGCTACCAGCTTCCGAAAGTTTGGTGTTGTCGAGGTCGGCTTGTTCATAGATGATTTTTGCATCATTGGTCCTGGCTCGTGCTTGACTGATCATATTTTTTGATATCTCGAGTCCCCGAACCGAGTTTGCTCCGGTACTTCGCGCCCAGCGAGCAAACCATCCAAAGCCACAGCCAAGGTCAAGGACGTCAAGGCCTTGGAGGTCTGGGATGTAGGATCTCAACCGCGGCCATTCTGGAGCTCCGTCAAGACCCTTAATGGATCGGTCAAGTGCAGAATATTCAGCAAAGAATTTAGCATTGTCGTAAGTATTCTGACTCATGCTTAATACGATGGTCAGGTTTATTGCTGAATTGTAATGTCTTTTTGAACGATCAAGTCACTGATGTCAATTTTGTAGTGCTTAGTTATGCTTCTTTATTTCTCAACTTCTCCTCTTTTATTGGCGCGACTTAGTGGAGCTCGATGACATCATCGCTGGCTTCGGTTTAGTTAGAGATGAGTTTCCAACCAAATTTTCAAAGAGGCTCAGGTCATGGAACCCCGAGCATGTATGGCAAAAGAGACGAGTTCTTTTCCAAGCTGAACAAGTCGACGGACATTCCCGCTGCACCCCAGGTAGGACTATTAGATCCCAGATTGCCAAGTACAAAACAGACATCTTTCTCGACTTAAAAAGACGTAAAATGGTTTATGACAATAGTAAAGATGGATAATTAGAGCGATGAGAATTTCACGACCAGACATAAGGTTCTTCACATAAACCTATTGATGTTGAATCCGAATTATTCAGCAAAAACATGACTGCGAACTGCCCGAAGCTAAGGCGTAGGCCTTCGCAGATGGGGGCGGCAGGCTTCGGGGTAAGACAGTGCAGGATTGCGAGGGCGTTTTAGAAGAAGGTCCACAACATATGGTGCCCTCATGGATATCAAGAGATCATTGTCTACAGTTTGTAATGATATAGTTACCACGACGCTCACTAGCCAGGAACGCTCAATTATCAACGTTCCTAGCTGATACTAGCTTGCGGTCGCACTTGGGAACGTTCCCATTAGCAATCACCTCGCTAGATGTATGAATGAGATCCAGGTGATGAGACAAGACTGGGCATCGCGCAGCCTATCTCCTCATTGCCCCTATGATGTGTTCCTCGGCATGATGGCTTTGGTTAAATGAAAGACCACTGTAGCCGCTTACAAGATATACTGCCAAAATATGTCTTGGAATGTTTTAGATCCGCTTATAATTTCTTCCTTGCAGTAGGTCCATAGTAAGCTTATGTGAGCATTTATTAATCCTTCATATACTGGGTACCACTCTTTATCATCCGGTTCATCACGTTATGGTAAGTATTTGCGGAGCTTATTTTTCAACTTCAATCAAGAAAGTCCAACGTGTCTCAATCTAAGTAGCTAGATTGTATGTAGTAGGTATATTGTAAGTAAACCAATAATCTACTATTATCGATGATAGCTATTCCTTTTAGATGGTTAGTCACTTGTTTCTCATGTAAGATAGATCTGTCATGTTGCGGAAGGAACTGAACCTATAGAAATTATGCATTGTATCCATACGCTGGGGTTGCATTGATATATAGGATTGCAGTGAATCCTTCACAATCCGTCACAATCCTTCGCAATGATCTTGAAACATTCATATACCTGCAAGAAAATGCACAGACTCATTTTGCTTGCCGCCTTGGGCGACATGCTGTGGAGAATAATTTCGCCAGCCTCTTCCTGTAAGCTGCCAAGCTCTGCACGGCCACAAAAACGTATTCTCATCGCGCATCTCCGATTACATCGCCAACATTCAGGACGTATATAAACGAGCTCTTGCGTGTTCTAAATGTTCTTCACCAACCCTCACTCACCTTCTTTCAACCACCCACATTCACTTGAGAACAATTTCCAATTCTAACTATGAAGTCTGTCACTACTCTTTTGTTTCTTGCCACTGTGGTAAAGGCCTCTCCTGTGGCAAAAACTTCTTCACTCGTTCCACGGACGGATTGGGCCTTTGACGACAAGGACAGACTCTGCGGAGAATGGGATCTGACGACCCCCGAAGGCGTAGATGAACTCTGGCATTTGTCGGGTGCTGAGACAGATCTCGAACTGTTCATCAAGGTCACCAACAAAGGTAAGTAGCTCTCGCCGAGTACTGGATCGTTATACTGACAGTCCAAGGCGAGGATTCCTGGGTACAGAAGTTGGAGACCTGGGTTATGCAGGGTACGGACGGCAAATCTGGCGCCCCCGGTTGCAGCCTTATAGGGACCGAGTGTAACCCTATGCGTGGCATCAGCTGTAAAGAGCAGTTCGATAAGTACGGCGAAACGCTGCTTATTGGCAGGTCTTCCTACTGGATGTTCCAGGCTGTAAAGGGCGTGCATGCCAAGTTTGCCGAGCTGCATCGTCAGCTGACCACTGAGACTCTCATCAACGGTCTCAAGATCGATAAAATGATTGAAGACTTTAGCGGAGATGGCTATACCCCCGGAAATGTGAAGCCGTGGCTGTCAGCAGCTGCAACTATGGGTAACGCATTAAGCGGTACTATCCCTGGAGTATGTCATTCCTTTCATCCACTTGACTCTTATTATAATACCAATAATTGCAATTATAGAGTGGCAGTGTTGTTTCTGCCGGCATGGGACTTTTTGCTGGTATCATGTCCGGTCTCTCCGTAAGTGATGGAGATGAAGACCCGTCCGCCACTATCAAAGACCGTCTTGCCGACTTGTTCAAAGATGCCTCAAAGAAGCTCGAAGACACCCTTCGCATTGTCACGGGTGGCGGCTCTGAAGACGAGTATAACGCCCTCCCAGCCCCCAAGGATGACCATTATGAGTCCAAGATCTCCAAGTTCTTCAACGGCGGCTGGTTCCTTCTCGACGATAACACCAAAGTCGTCACTGAGACTCTCAACTCAATCACTAGCAATATACAGAAGAAGGTTGCGAATGATGTCATGAAGTCCGCTAAGCTCCATCTCGTCGCCGATAAGCTTACTGGTGCTTCTGATTCGCGCGAGGCCTGTGGGTATAACACTGGCCGTCAGTGGCTCCCCCTTCGTGACGGAGAGGAATATTGCTTCTACATCATGCGAAACAACCCTGACCCCAACCGGGAGGGTGAATGGACCGAGGTTGGGTCTGATATCTATGAGAAGATGGCGGACTTTGGCCTCGGTGACCGTGAGCCTTACTATAACGCTCTGATCGACTGCGCTTTGAACGGAGATCCTGACAAGCTTGAGGTAAACACCCTTGACTATGGAAAGGCTCCTACATGCTTCTTCAACATGCCTGTCGTGTTCGTTGAGAAAGATGACAGCGTCGGTTGTGGAGATCTGTTTAGCAAGAGTGACTGCGACTACCGAAAGGGTACTCCCATCTCTTAAGTATCTTGACGCTGTAATTTATTGGCATATCAACCATTAAACTAAGCAGTCAAAGATCAATAGCTCCCGCTGTCATCATAGTGTAGGCTAGTGCTCATATACTTAGTAATGTATTGGAGGAAGAAAGCTCCCGAACGTTTTATTCTTGTATTTATATGCTCTGAGTTCGACATGTCTCGTACTGGACCATCAGCGATTCCCTCCATATCAGTGGAGTCATCTATATCATATTCCGGAAGAAATCAAAGAGCATATCTTTCACAAACATGATTGACGAAAGCCTTGCCACCCCTCACCTAGAGAACATTGCACTCGGATGCCGAATGATCATCCTTAAGTTGACCGGAACACATATGATGATGTGCAATGATGTCTTTGAAGGGAAAGGTCTTCGCGACAAGGTCCGTATCACAGTGTAAAATAAGCTTCCTCCGGGATATTCGAGGAACTGAGGCATTTTCGGAAATCTACAACCGCCGAAATATGATGCCTACCAGATAACACCCAATGTGTGTCTTGGGGTATGTTGGTTTACATTCCGGCGTGATGGCATTTTCAACTAGCCTAGAAGGTCAGCCATGTAATGAGGCTATCGGTACTAGTGGTAATTTCAGCGTATGCTGTGGACGAGGATTTACCATCTTTACCATTATCATCATCGCAATCATTATGGGCGGTAGTGGTTGCTGGATTTCATGTAATAGTTGGAGGTCAACTTAGAACTTCTGTAGAAGAGTATTTCCACTTCCGCCACGTAGTGGGAATATTAGCCCAGCACCAAGCTGGGTTTACAGAGAAGATGGCTATTCGCCACTGAGCATTCTAGGGGCCGATGAATCCATGTTACTCAAGCCTCAGTCATATTGCGAACAGGCAAGACCATTGACCTAATCTGTACGATAGCGGATACGAATCCATGAGATATATCAACGTCTCAGGGCCAAGTCAGGTTCGCTTTCCGGGGCTTCAAGGCGCCACAAACAGAAGACTGCATACATTCCACGGTAATTATACCCTTCATCAAAGTCACCCCCAAACTCTGCAACTTTACCCGGTAGTCTGCAGGAACGAACTCCAGTCCCGCACCGGACTCTTCCTCGATACTCGCTATCCACTCGGCAACCTTTGCCGCCTGTAAACTGTGCCAGATGCCATTGGTGCAAGGCCATTCCCGGAGTATACTGATGGCCTCCCTCCGCACCGAGAAGTTCCTGCATCTAGTAGCCGCATAGAACAGAGCCATGATAAGCCCCATGCCATATTGCAGTCTAGATCCGTCCGAGTGTCGGATTTGCTGATCCTTCTGAAGTACATACCGAGAAAAATGGGTAATCCTTTGAAATTGAGCTGTGAAATCATCAAAGACGAGCTCCGTGTTAGACATGCTCGTAGCAATTGCTATCTCGCATTTCCAGGCACAGATTCGAAGTTGGAGGATGCCAAGATGCTCTCTTGCAACAGTGTTCCGGCATGCCTCGAGAAACAAAGTTTCATATGCGTTACCCCATTGATCCATCAATCTCTGGAGGTTCTGCTTTTGTCTCGCAAGTAAGGCGCGGGAGCCCAAGGAATCTGCGCATTGAGCAGATATCTTGGAATGTCGAAGAATGGAAACAGCGAGTTGAGTTACTGCTGCGAAAGCTTCGTTAAAGGTAACAAACTGATCAGGAAGATCCAATACAGTTTCCTCGATGTCCAGGTTATCAGTATGCTGCTCCAGCATGGGACTCATAGCCAAAAATGATAATATTTGTAGCTCGAGACGGTGTAAAGTCAGTCGCACCCCATGATCAATATCAGCAAGGCTACTGTTCGCATGCTCTCTCTCATCTTGGCTGAGATGCTTTAGAATATTAAACCCGTTATAAACCTGCTGCGATGCTGTTTCCCATTCCCCATGGAAACTCTCAAAGCATGAGAAGAGTAGGCTCGCTACAAGTGCAAGTCTCATCTGCGGTTGTGCGCAAGACAGATCTTTGCGCAGCGATCTAATTGCTTGCCTCTGTTGTCTCAGAGCAAAGGTGTAATGCTCATCGTTCAAATTCACAGTATGAAACTTGGACGATAATGCAGACTTGTATAGAGCACTGAGAGCCAGGATTGCGTGTTTGATCCCCGTATTGTGATGGCAGTGTTGTGGTATAAGCCGTGTCCAAAAGGGTGATTCAGAATATCCACTCAGATCGAAGGCTAGTTTCTCGTGAAAGTGTCGAAGATACCGGGCTTCCACCTCATCGTCGCAAATGGAATGTGAAGGGTTGGAATGAAACTGCAACGAATTCCGAGGTCGGATAGGAACGAGGACCCTGCCGCTCTCTTGAGATAGAGTGACCTTGGATGCCGCATCTTGGGAACGAGGTATCTTGTACTCGCAGAATGCTCCGTATTCTTGACATCTAGAGACTAAACATAAGTAGTTCGCCAATTAAACACACGAAAAAGCCCGTTCTCTTGACTTTTCAATTGCATACCGATAACATGCTGGCTTTGTTTCATCGCATTTGACTCTTCGACTCCTATGACAGGTATTAGCGCACTCAGTAGTATACTTTTTTTCCTAGTTCTCCGGGCGTGTTTTCGCCTCATAAGGAAAGAAGACCCAGAAACGGCAGCAAGCCTTACTTGCAAGCTATACATCCCGTACGAGCTTTGGGTCTACTAGCACGCCGTTTCTTCATGTTGCGTATAGTGTCTTCCATCCCGGTAATGCCACTCTTCTCAAAAGGGCAGATGAATTCCAGCCTGCATTTGGTTTGCCTGCTCGAGTGGAAGCTGTGAGAGTAAGGATCAATGTGGTTGATGGTTTAGTGTCTCCTCGGCATGATCACATAGTGAGTGAGTGATTTGAGCAGAAACGAGCAGAAAGCGGAGAGCCTAAGCCGAGACAAACCCCTGGTTTTTGCAACATCGTTACAGCCTGAGGCATGATGGAGTCCAAGGTAGCAAGCTTTAGAGCCAGACGGACTGGATAAGGTCTAGCTTGTCATTTGTCTGTCTAGTGATGCTCATTGGCTATTGTCACCCATGTATCTAAAGGCTACACTTGTCATGCGCCTTGCCTAAAAAGTAATGACAGGTCCAACAGCCAATCGCTCTCGTATAAATCAACCAATCACTCTCGTAAAAACCGACCAATCGCTTCCGTATTTCAAGTCTCAGAATGTTCCTGCACTGACACGACACACGTGAGAATCAGGCCATGGCGTCACAAGGTTTGTGCTAGGGTAGTGTCGTCTTGAATAATCTGTGTCAGTCAGCAATTGACTAATTTCTCGACAAGTGGCAGAATTACTACCCGAAGTTAACGTAAGTTCTTTTTAATCGCTCTATCTCAGCTACTGAAGTTTTTGTGTCGCGGTTTTATGATGCTGTATTAGTGATTGGACAAGCGAGAAGGATGATAGAGCTAAAACAACAACGCTGTGACGTAGTTTAAATGCAGCTTGTCCTGTTTATGTTCAATGGCTGCCACCCGCCTGAGTATTTTGAATGACCGACCAACTGCATTCTAAAGGCTCAATATAGAAGAGCTATGAAAAGATTGTGTATTTGCTTGTATCTACTAATACTATAGTTCTACTTTATCTCATATGTGATACATCGTAATTTGCAACATATTACTGCGAATGCTAAGCAGGGTAATCCTATCAACTGAAGCAACTGCAATTCGCTCGTTAGGCAATACAGATGCTGCATAGATACTGACAAACAGTCCCCAAAGCTGACCAATGCTGACCAATGTTACTGATTTTTGGGCAATTTGTTCCGAGCTGACCTAATTCCATAACTGCGAGGATCCCACATGATTAGTAGGTACCTACTTGCGCATGGTACTATAAATCTCCAAGAGCTGCCCACCTTCTTCTCATCACTTATACCTACATAATTAAGTATTTCACAATGAACACTCACACACCGGTCGAGGAGTTCGATGCCTTGCTCTCAGAGTCCTCGGTTCTATTTGTCGTTTGTACGTTACCAATCTGCTTGTCCCTCAAAACATATTTTTCTTTTGGTCTACTGTTTTGCTATAATTACACTGTACTGTTGAGTTAATATCTACCTTAGTTTACCGCGGCCATTGGTGTCCCTTCTGCCGAGCTTATCTTCATACCCTTCAGGGACTATCGCCGTCTATATCCTCGCTCGGCGGCAAACCCCTAATCATTACCTCCGAAGTAGCGTCTTTCCTACCTGAAATGCGCAATCTCACTGGCTATTCTGGCGACGCTATCGTTGATACTAAGAACACACTGGTTGAATTAGTAAAGTCGAGGTATGGGCTTGAGGTAGCGGTGAGCGAGAAGAAGGGCTATGAGCATGGCATGGCGCAGCCGGCAGTTTTGGTCCTACGGGGGAACAAGGGAGAAGATTCGACGGGACAAGGAGGAGCAGTATTAGAGAAGTGGGCGATTATTCCAAGTGCAATGAACATAGGTGGGGCAAAAGATAGGCCGGACTTGGAGCAGGTTTGGGATAATGTCAGGGCGAAGATTGAAGGGAAAGATAAAGTGCATCAGAACTATAGAACGACAGGCCTTTTAGGAATGCTGTGGGGAAAGATTTTCGGCTGACATGAGGAGGAACAGATAGAAATGGCAGAAGGCAAATAAGTCAATGTATTGCGTAGCTGGGCGGATACTTTTAACAATAAGTTCCTTGATTTAGCGATACACAAGTGAACATCGTCTGCAGCATCTCTCGTGCCTTGCTCCTGGCCTGAGTCTTCTTTCGTATTCCTTTTTGGACTGGTGAAGGGCGAGACCGAGGGCTGCAACTGCACGATCGATGCCACCGAGGCGGGATACTGGCTTCTATTCAAGTTGGTAGCATCAACCAAGGATATAAGGTGACTCGCGAAATCTAGGGACTTCACCAGATCTTGAAATGTGGATGGAAGATTACAAATCGCGGGAAGCTTGATAAAGAGCGCTATAGAGTTAGTATTAAACTATTAGAGCTCTATCTGACCAATTCTTTTTCGTCTGACTAGATAGTATAAAGGGTTAGTAGAGATATATAGAGATGTGAGAAAAATAGAGATATAAACGAAAGAAGTTCAGAAACTATCACGAGGCAATTTAGGTTAAACTGCCTGTAAGAATAGACCTGGATAGATTGCGAACAGTTGCAAGTCTCTGGTGCCATTGAATGCAGGATCTCAACCCATATGATAGGGCGCGGCCGCCTCACAGCTCTTTGGGCGTGACATATCGAGTTCTTGGTTCAGTATGACAATCACACTCGGAGCAATGGTGCAACTTTAAAAAATAGAAGAAGGATCAGACGAGGTGTACGTGTTTATTAACGACAAGGTGCTGCGCAAGTAACAAGAGGCCGTTGTGAAGGAAGAAGTCTAAGAAGAATGATCGATTGAAGTCGCAATACCTCCCTATTATGCATCTCACTGTCAGTGCAAGAGGAAACCCACCACTGCTCATTGGCTTATACCCCTGCTAGTTCCTCTTTCACTGAAAACGGGACAGTGTTTTGTGGAGGTCTCCATCCACAGAAAAGCTCCATTCTCTGCTAGCGTGACTGCAAGCATGATTGACAGCAACCCAAAGCAAAATACTCTACCAACAAGTAACCCCAGGCGATCTATCAAGCGACAGAGGGGTTTCTAGAATGATTCACACTCTTGTAAATCACTTTCGACAGTAACTTTTATGTTTAGTATAGTAAGTACTTTTACTTTTGACGGGACATTAGTCTAAGCAATACAGTTCAGCTGAGATCTTTGGCAGTCCAATAACTGATTCCGTAAGAACTTGCTGACAACAGCCTATCTCCGTACTGACAAAGCCCACCGGTGGCTCCTCCAGTTCACGACTTTGACGAGGTTGATATCGTTATTGAAGGTATTGTATCTCTCCACCTTAAACATTTACTAGACGCATATATTACAGGAGAAGTAAACTTCACAGATGAAGCCGGGCACTCTGCTACGCTGTACGTCAGGCAAATGTACAAGCTGGTCTATTAACTCAATCTTGCGTTTTATCAGCATACAAGCCTAATGTCTTCAACCTACAGCTATTGGTCTAAAGACCCCAGCAGAAACTTAATTTCCACAAGTTGCGACTGAGTACTGTAGGTAATTGGCTACTCAATAGCAATGTAATTAAAAGGACGAACTAGGTCGTTTAGCTTCTCGATAGCCTCTTCAGCCGCACTGAACAAGCTTTCACCCTTATTATTTAAAGAAAGAAGATCCAGACGTAGGGCTCAACTTAAAATAATTGTCCTTATCATTTGCGTTTCTACCACCACGTTCCTCACACATTCAACCCAGGGCGTTCACCAACATGGTTTCTTCAAAACTTATAGCCAGAATCTTTACATACCTCACCTTTGTGGGCGTTGACGCTGGACCATGTCTGCCTAGTTCCTCTTCCGTCAAGCTCTCGTCTTCCACTATGCTACCGCGTATTGCTACCGTTACTGTCACTACGATCACGGAGACTGGTGCATCTGTCATCACGGCTGGAGATACAAAGACAATCGCAACCACTCTTCCAATGTCTACTACAACTATGAACAAAGAGACTACCACAACAGTGTCCCAACCCAACACCAATCCTTCTGATATTTTCGGCCTCACATATGAGCAATGCCTCGTTGCATGCGATAACAACCCTGCCTGTGTGGCTGTCAACTACCTCCCGAACACACAGCAGTGCACTCTGCTTTCTGACCTCAACACTAAGCCTGGCGAGGTTTTCGGCCTCACATATGAGCAATGTCTCGCTGCATGCGATAACAACCCTGCCTGTGTGGCTGTTAACTACCTCCCGAACACGCAGCAGTGCACTCTGCTTCCTAACCTCAATACTAACCCTGGCGAGGTTCTTAACGTTAGATTCGACTAATGCCTTGCTGCATGTGATCCCACCACCTTCTGTACAGGTATTGACTACCTTGCGGTTATATTGAAATGCAAACTGCTCCTCAATTCTACAAATCCTCACGATCCCGAAAGTAAGCTTGATGAGCTATTTGTACAGATGAATACTAAGTGTCTTACTGCATATAATAATGCCCCAATGTATATAACTACTACCTACTTGGTGTGTATATATTAATATGCTCTTATCCCTTCTTAATATAAGGTAATTCCTTTTAGTCATTTTACTTATAAGTTATACTTAATCATATCTCTAACATATACAATTGGTGTTACGACCTAATAAGTCTACCTATAGAAGTACATGTATCTTCGTGGCTCTGCCGCTTACGCTATGGCTTGGTAAGTCGCAGACTGTCCTGTACATCTGTAGAAGTAGACACTAGTTTATTCGGCCTGTTATTTACAATTACATGTGTCATCCTAGCAACATAATTGCCCGTACCAGTAGACATGAATTCCAGGCTGGTTGCTGGAACAGGCGAGACTGCCCCAAGTCTTGGCTTGGATCTAAGCGGAATTGCTACTGTTGCCATTCGGAAGTATAGCCGTCTGACTGGTCTAGCTGAGTTGCTATTATTGGCCAATGGCCATATCGAGAATCTCGTTGAGGCTGTGGTAGGTATTACGAAAAGGTCGTCGGCTACTGGTCAAGAACACACGTTCGCAGTCTGCTGTGGCATTTTAGTAAGGTCCAATCATATTTTAGGTGGCGTTGAGGGCAACTAGATCTTCGGGACTGGAGGCGTAGCGACACTCTAGATGCATAGTATATTATTAACCACTACCTGGTCCACTCTCCTGTCTTTGTCAAGCAAGAATAGCGAAGCACCTGTTGGTAGAGATCTGTTCCGTCTCAACAGAGAGTCAGTCGGAGAGAATAACGAACAGATACAGATTATGAGTAATTGCCTCGATGTGATCCAAGATCCCGTAATGTTTGCAGTCGCAATTCCAGCCTCGACCGAATGGAGATGATTGTGGCTGGCTGGAATTCCGGCCGCTATGTACTAAGCCATATTTAGTAGCCACACTAACCAGTTGGGATTGAGAAACGTTTCAGTCGGGGACCTGTGAGTCGTCAGGTTTGTGATGGGCATGCGTCAAACGTGATAAAACTGCATGTATTTTCAGCTTGTTCATATCTAACGAATTCGACTTTTAGTCTAGTAAGTCTAGAATCTGCAAAAGCCCATTTTGTATGTTTTAGTTTGACGGTGGCTGGCGTGGCCATATTTGCAACCAATAAACCACAAGACTCCGATACCAATGTTGCTAGCTGTACCGTTGATTAGTAGCTCCTAAGCCCATCGTGTCCTTAACAAGACAACTGACTTGTATTCGCGGGGACGACCCAACTATTAAAACCTGGTTGGGAACCACACCCGAATTAAGTTACATGGTCTTTCACAATTCCATACTCTACAATATTCGTTCTTACTAAATAAATACTGAACATGTCTATGCAAGACTTGCCTGTTGCTGATCTTGTTCAACGGTTCGACAATGATCCAACCAACAATGAGCTAGCAGAAGAAATGAGCCGTCGGTTCAGCGACCCAGACTCAACGGAAGGCTTACTCAGGGAGATAAAATCTCTGAAAGACTCAATTGAAGGAGTTTCACCACCATCGGAAACAATCCCAAGGCCTAAGCCTCCTACATACTGGGTCAACTGCATCGGAGAGCAAAAGTGTACTCCAAAGTCCTTTCGAAAGGCAAGCAACATCTCAGATTTAATCAAGGCTGTTCATGATGGTGCGACTCAGAAACTGAATGTTCGCATTGTCGGATCAGGGCATTCGTTCTCCAATGTTTGTCCCACAGAGGGGATCTTGCTTGATCCCCACGGCATGAACCACTTCTTGAAGCTCAACGCTTCTTCTTTGAAGAAGCCTTCTGATGCTGCAAACTACACTTTTGTCGAAAGTGGAATTACTATCAAAGATCTCAACACCCAGCTTGACAAGGAGGGTAAGGCTCTTGCAACTATGGGTGCTTATGATGGCCAAACCCTTGCAGGTGCCATTTCCACCGGCACACATGGGAGTGGCAAGGACTCGGGCAACCTCGCCAGTCTTGTCCGGGCAATCATCCTGGTCTCAGAGTCCGGATTAGTCTACCAGATCGAACCCAAAGACGGAATCACTGATCCTGTCAAGTTTGTCCCCGGATACGCTGAGACGCTGAAGCAGGATGATGATTGGTTTCAAGCTGCCCTTGTTGCAATGGGCTGTCTGGGGCTTATCCATTCCTACATCATCGAAGTAGTTGATGCCTTCTACTTGAGCGAGGTTCGTGCATTGACGACCTGGCAAAGCTTCAAATCTGAACTCGCCGACGGTCTGAATTCCAAGCCCTTGCAAAACCACTACTTCGAGCTTGACTTGAACCCATACCCCGCTGCTGGGCTGAACTTTGCGGTTACCATTACTCGAACAATCCCAGAGGTTAAGCAGCGCAGTGGCGGTCGTGGGTTCGAGAATTGGCTTGGAGGGTTGTTGGCCCAGCATCCTTTGGTTGAGAAGGTTCTTGTGTGGACATTGAATCGTTGGCCGAAGTGGAGTCCGGGCACCATCACATCCGCGCTGAAAACCTTGAGAGTCGACCACTATGTTGACAAGAGCTTCAAGGTTCTCAATATTGGCGCCGTCGATGACATCAAGGCTTATGCTATGGAGCTGTCTTTCGATGGCAATGACGACATTGTCAATATCATAGACCGCATCTTGGCTCTGTTCCAGAAAGCTTCTCATGACAAACTGTGGTATATCGCGGGTCCTGTCGCTTTCCGATTTGTGCAAAGCTCTATAGCTTTCCTAGCACCGCAGCAGGGTCGAACAACCATGATGGTAGAGATGGATATGCTTTTCGGGATCAAGATCGGCAATGACTTGCTCAAATACATGAGACAGGAGTTATGTTCTGGAGAGGACGGTAAGGGCGTCAGAGTCCATTGGGGTCTTGATCTGGATACTGTTAAGAAGGGTGACGGGGCTGAAATGTATCCGGAAACTTATGAGAAGTGGTTGGCTGTTTACCAGAGCCTGAACTCGACTGGTATCTGGAATGGTCCTTTTACGGACCGCTTGGGAATTTCTATGCCTATGAAATAGCTCTGATGGATCAAGAGGCCTGAGACTCTTCTACACCAATGCTTCAACTGTTATGTTCTCCATGACAGAAACTCATGAGAAAGGTACATCTCATAATCAAACCACATATCGGTACCCCTATAAGTATTATCACTATTCCCTCATCTAGAACCATGGGAATGCATTGCCCTCGTCCATTGCTTGGTGGACATCAGAAACTGATGGATACAACAGATTTTGATAGCTATGCATCCCAAGGTTTCCTAAATAATGCTAATTACTTGTCCTTCAGGACAAAGATTCCCCAAGTCCAACCATACGCCCTGGTCAACCTTCTTCCATGTCGTCGAGCCACTTCAAACGGATTCTTACCTTTCGGATGTGGCTCGTGGAAGTGGATACCTCGCTCAACATCAAGCTTAGTAGGTGTAAATTGCCACACAGATCCGTACAGTTTTTCGATCTGGAAGCCTGTGGACGCCATTGCATGAAGGAAGTCATTCCATGGGATGGAGCCCGGAGTAGATGTAACTTCGGGATTGGATTGAAGAACATCGTACGAATCACCTTCAAGGCTCTTGAATCAACAGAAAATATTGGCCGGGGTTCACTGACTTCAGGTTCTAGAGCCATGAGAGAAGACCTGTCTTCGTTCCTGGGGTCACCTTTGGTCTTCGTCTTGGTCTTCGGTGGAAAGCTTTTCTCAAACTTTCGTGTTGCTTCCTCTAAATCGCCAAAGAATATGGTGGAGAGTGGGCGATCGAGAGACCAGAGATCCTTGTCCAGACTGGCGATTTTCTTGTCTTTGCCCTGGTCGGGCTCCAGACAGCATCTAACCTCGACTCGGCCTGTCGCAAAGTATCAACCGTCTCCTTGATGCGACGTTTACTATACGGACAAGTAAACCTTTCACCTGATGGCTCCGCAAGCTAAGCAACATCATCGAGACGCTTCTGTATAAATGCATCATGCAGCTCTTTCATCGGCTTCTGAAGCGCGATTAACTGCTTCTGGAAATCGTCCTTGTAATCAACTCCAATCATCTCGAATTGTTGAGCCCACGGTTGGTCAAGTTCGAGTTGCTAAACACACTGTGCTATAATGGCCAAATCGCTGACTATCTTGGCTACGTGTGTGGATATGAGGGCATCGACTTTGGGTTCGGCTTGGAGAAGACGCTGGAGCTCATCCACTACCATGGGCAGACGTGCGCGGAAGAGATTTCGATCATCTTCCCACAAAGTTTGCAGAAGCCAGATCAGTTGAGTCTCGACCTTGTCCATCTTGATACCTTGGCGACTCCTAACAAGCATCTTTGTAGAGTCTTTGACAATCGGAGTATCTCGGACAAAGAATTTCCTAATTGGGGGAGAAGATGGAACAACCATCTTGAGCTGGTCCAATGGCCCCTTCGCCGTCTGTTGCAGGAAGTACCTGAAGCGGAGAAGAGCCACAAGATAATCCTTAGCAAGATCCTCTGTAAGCTTGATTTGTTTTGCATAGTTCATTTGAAGCACGCTCAGATGGCGGGCTTGGCGATGGAGTTCGGTGATGACCTCCAGGGTTGAATAAGCATCCATGAGCATGGCGAAAACGACCCTCGACCAAAGGGTATGCTGGCGAAGCACGCGTACTATAGAGTGCCTCTTCAAAAGTCGCGATTGAATTTTGGACTTCAAAAAGCGCACCACAAAACCATCAGTATGTCAAAATTCTCCAGTGTTATCTTCATCTATATACTGAGTTAACAGGCTCTTATTAGTATATC
>JABFER010000158.1:0-13593 GCA_013618295.1 Fusarium armeniacum | reverse complement strand
ACTGTTGTACTGCTTGACGAGCCTTCCTCTGGTTTGGACGCAGCCTCCAAGCGTGTCATGTGGAAGACTTTGGAGGCCACCGTCCCTGGAAGATCAATCCTACTCACAACTCACAGTATGGAAGAGGCTGATGCACTTGCCGGTCGGGCTGGCATTCTTGCACGAAGAATGCTTGCACTCGGAACGCCAGATAATCTACGACATCGGTTTGGCGATGCTTTACACATTCACTTGGTATCGAGCTCTGCTCCACGAACAAGCGATGAAGAGATGGCACGGATCACCGACTGGATTCGCAAGACTTTGCCATCTGCCGATGTTGATGAGAAGACGTACCATGGCCAAATTCGCTTTTCTGTCCGAGCCGGTCAAGTCCTTGCAGCAACGTCGGGTCGCAGAGAAGAAGAGATTACGAGCAAAGACGAGGATCTCAGCCAGAGCGCCATTGGCCATCTGGTTGTGTTATTAGAGGAAAACAAGCAGCAACTAGGTGTTGGCCATTACAGTGTTAGTCCCACGACATTGGATCAAGTTTTCCTCAGTATCGTGGGCCAACACAATGTCAAGGAAGAAAACTCTGAAGAAAAGAAGGTCAGTGTTTGGGAAAAGATATGGACGTTTGGCAGATCGTAGATAGGTCCCGCTCTTGTCCTAATACTGGGTATGATGGCGTTGTTGAATTTCGAATTGGTAGTACATGCTATTCTCCGTTGGAGACATGCAACCTGATTGAGTAGTTTTATTCTATCGTGTCCTTTTCAGGTATTATTAAATAAAGAATATGACTACAACGAAGCTCTTGCGCATTATATCTTAGAGTGTTGGGGCATACAAAAAGATCAGGACATTGTGATCACCAAGACAAGACACACTGCCATAAATACCCCTAAACGCCCGTTCCAATGTATAGCCTACTCCACGAGAAAACCTCCGCCCATATCATCATCGTCAGCCATGTCAAACTCTTCAGTAACGTCGCTCGGTGCATCTTCAATTTCTTGATCAAGCTGTGCCTCCTTGGCCGCCTTGTCGTCAGCCGCATTTCGCTCATCCGCGTCTACTCCGCTCCAAATTTGTTCTCTGATACGCAAAGCCATCAAGAACTTCCTCCATGCCTTTAGTGCGCGATGTCGTCTCCGCTCGTCCTCTATTTCTTGCTCCAAATCGCCTAGACTCTCAATTATAGTTCGTACACCCTCTTCATGCTCCTTTGCGACGACGACACCAGTCAGGACAGCCGTTCCGTGGCGTCCTTTGAATGAAAAGCCTGTTAGGGCGGGTGCGTAGTCGACTCCTGCTAAGAATGCTGCTTGTCCTGCGTGTTCGTGGATGATGTGGGCGCCTCCTGCGGGAACCATGCTTGGTACATAGACGTCGATGTTGCCAAACTTGTTCTTGGGAACGATGCCGTTGCGAACCGGTGGTGGTTCGTACAGCTCGGTCTGGTCTTCGGTGTAGATTGGTGTTCCTGCGTCTCCTTGGGTGTCTTCTTCGTGGTCATCGTCTAGCGGGTTCTTTGGCTTGGCTTTCTTCGGTAGCCACTTGACAGGTATCTCCAATGGTTTCACTTCCCGACCCATTCGGTACCATTTATCTGCCGTTCTCGCTATTCGAACATCCCTTCGTCGGTAGATCTTCTCCAGCGGTCCTCGACTACCCGCCGCGACAGTTCCAGATGGTGTAGCACCGGGAACAAGAACCTCGTTACGTCGTAGATGTCGTTCCAGAGCGAAAACGGGGTGGTCTTTGAAGTCTTGTACGTTTCGTGGCATTGGCTCTCTCGCCTCGATACCCACGAGTTCGTTATCCTCGATTTGGTCAAGATCGGTTCGTCTTCGTCGGCCATAGAGCTTCATGACGCGCCTCCACCATGCGTCGCCGTCTTCAGCAACAGTTTCAATTCTTGCTCGCCGTGTCTTTGCTGTGTACGCTTTGGCATATCTTCTTGTAACGTCCCTCGCAGTGCCGTCTGCTTCAAACGCTACCACATAAGACAAAAAGTTCTCTTTATCGGTAATGGGAGGTTCCATAGCCTTGGGCTTCCAAAACGTGTGCGTAACCACTGGATCTACCGGCTGCCATTTCTGATGTCCAACATCTAAAATCTCGACCCAATATACCGGATATGCTGACTCTTTTATACGTTTCCGTGTTTCAAAGACAGGCTGAGGTTTTGGGGGTGCTATTGTTGGTGTAAAGTTATATGCTGTTGCGTTTGGATGACCTAGCCTTCGACGCGCCGATGAACCACTAGACGGCGAACCATACCCAGCAGTGGCCATCTCTTGGTACTTAGCTAAGGTAGCCTTTACTTGTTCGTTCTTCTCCTCTTTTGTTAATCCCTTCTTTGGTTTCTGCTTCGGTTTTGGCATTGTCGGAGCTGAATTAGTACATGCCAAAGGCTGCAGCGAGCAAACGAGTCGTGCTTGCACGCCTACGCCGCGTAATAGAGCGCAGTATAGCTGTGCCCCGACATCTCTAGAGCCCTCGAGCTTTTTTGCTGCTTCGCGAAAATCATCACGATCCAAACAACTTTCCATATCCTCAGGTGGTTCGTACTACGCAACTCGTTAGTCAGGACTTTATATAGAAGCGGTTGTACACACATCGTTCAACTGTTCAGGATCTTCCGCCCAGAGTGCTCGTCGAAGACCCTGTTGAGTGATTTCATATTTCGTCTTCCAAACATCTTCAGCCTGTTTGAGACCAGTTTTTAAGCTCTCTGTTCGTCCAAACTGCGGGAGATGCGGGCCAGGGGTTAAATACGTGACTGTCTTGTCTTTCAAATGCGGTCGCAAGTAATCCTGTACTCTGCCATCGTTACACCAATGGTTGCGACGTGCGGCCTGAGCTAATAAGCACAGAAGATGTGTTTTGTGAACGTCAATACGGATCTTGCGCTCTTCTTTGGTTATAGGTTTGCGCCTCTCGGCTGTCTTTTTTGCTTGCGCTGTGGATGATTGCTGAGCGGTCAGATTGAGCTCGAGGGCTTGCGGCGCCTCGGGTTTCGAGCTCAAGTCTTGAAGAGGTGCCGTGAAGTCGACGTCCTCGAACATGATATCTCCTTCATCAGATTCATCATCGGATTCCAATTCCATGGTCTGCATGGTTGGCTGTGGTAGAATGACATCTTGAAACTCGATATCCTCGTCTTCATCGTCATCTTCTTCTTGCGCAGCAGCTTGCGGCTGAAGTGCTTTGCTTGATTCAGGTTCTTGCTCTTTAGGCACTGGTTCAGGTTCCTTCACCTCCTGTGAAACCGGTTTCTTTGGTGTAGCGCGACGCCGTTTTAGAGGCCTCTCTGGTGATGACGGAACTCTTGGATTCACGCCAGCTTCGGCGAGCATATCCTGGTAGATCTCTCCTCCGGTTGGAACAGCTGCTGCTGCTGCACCCCTTCGGGTGCTTGACCTTGTCGCAGGACGTTTGCGACCTACCATTTTAGTAGCATGTTGGGGATGGTTCTAATTAGAGAAGTTTTGCGCGCAACTTGTCGCAATCGCAAACTTGACTTGGCGTGAGTGACTGCCTGCTTGAACCGGTTGCGTCATTGGGATCGCGCTGTAGATCGCGAGGTCACGTGAGACCCCACAGAGAAGCATTGCTCTCTTGTTCCTACTATCCACGTCCACAAATGCCATATAATTCTGTAACCCTGTTATTTGGTATCTTTTATCTTGCCCTTGATCAATCCGTCGTTGTCATTGAAGCCCCGAATCCCGATCAATAATCCGGAAAAGCCACTGGGACTCTAAAGTCGGCCCAAGCTTTTGTTGTATTGACAAAGATTCCCGATAGATAGCTTACTCATCCTTGTAGTGTTAAAACTTACAAGGTTGCATCGTTAACTAGTCTACCTTTTGTTCACTAATCCGCCAGTATCAATTAGCCCGATCAATTATTTTGAACTGCACTGCTCAACATGTTTTATTATTACAAATTGTTGAACCGGGGTTCCTACAATGTCGGCAGAAAAGACGTGCTTTGTCATGATGGCTTCAAGGATAGAGGCATTATGTTTGGCATTCAGCTACGTGTTGAGTATAAAAAGGTATTGCGACGCTCTACAGATAGTCTCATCAATAAGAATACTTTACCAACACTATTCAATCAACTTTAAATTTATACTCGACCAATCATGCCTGATAAGCCCATCGTATTGGTAACTGGCGCGAACGGTTACATCGCCAGCAGTGTCGTTGAGGCTTTTCTCAAAGCAGGATATGCTGTTCGAGGAACCGTCCGTTCCAGAGCCTCCGGGGATCCTCTTGTAAAGGCTCTTTCTTCATACGGAAGTGACCTCGAGATTGTCCAAGTGCCGGATATTGTTGCCCCTGGAGCTTTCGATGCCGCTGTCAAAGGTATGTCACCAGGCTCATCCATCGCAAACAGTTTCTTACGAGACCAGGTGTACATGCAATCATTCATCTAGCTGCTGGCGTCAGTTTCAACTTCACAGATCCTGACCCTGTTCTCGAGGTTGCCATCAAAGGCACTGAGAGCGTTCTGGAGTCTGCTCTCACCGAGTCGTCAATCAAGTCAGTTGTCTTGATGTCGTCTATTGCTGCCATAACTGGTGTCGGCAACCCGTCTTCAGGCCGAGTCACGGAAGCCGACTGGAACGATGCTGCTTTGGATGCCGTTAAGCAACTCGGCAAAGAGTCGCCCGGTCCACTGATCTATGTTGCGAGTAAAGTGGCTAGCGAACGAGCCTTTTGGAAGTTTCGCGACGAGAAGAAGCCTTCTTTCACAATGACTGCTCTTAACCCTACGTAAGTCTGACCTCCAAGTCCAGTTCACGCTCTTGTGTTATTCTGACAGCGATTGTATAGTTTCGTCATGGGACCACAGCCAGGCCTCGAATCACTCTCCAAGATTGGTGGCACCACTGCTTTCATCTGGCAAGTGTTCTCAGGCCAGGATATCCCCGAACCGTTGGTCCCGAACCCTAGCTATGTGGATGTTCGCGATGTCGCCCGAGTTGCAGTGTTCAGTGTCGACCATGCTGAAAAGGCGGATGGGGAGCGACTTCTACTGACGGCCGGCCTTGTACCTCCTCAGGCTGCTGCTGATATTCTTCGCAAGGCCTATCCTGATAGGCAGGATATTATCAAGGTTGGAAAACCTGGTGAGGGTTACTATCCCGGTTACGCGTTTCCGAAGGAGAAGGTTCTCGACACATCCAAGACTGTCAAGTTGACAGGACAGGAATTTTACCCGGTCGAGAAGTCAATTGTCGACACGGCCAAATCTTTGGAGAAGTTCTTGTAGGATGATATGCCTCAGGTAGCTGCATGAATCTACGAACATGACATCATGCACATTGAGGCCGCATCGTCTGGAGGTGTATCTACTGAAATATATAGTATAGAAACGAGTTAACTGGTGGTACAACACAGATGAGTGTACGAGATATCTCATTGCTCCTTTTTTGGACACCATGCTTCAAAACCTGTTATAAGTGACCTAGATAAGATAAAGTACAATGTCAAACATCTATTATTCTTGTCCCTAATATCAGTGTCACTTTCCGAAATCGAGAATGGCAGACCGAGGTTGCGTGTTGTCTTCCAGCATAAGATGAAGAACTTTACTCCCCGACATTCTTTGTCTTGGGTGGACCCTCAGCTGTCTCAATGCCTCTCACTATAGTCGAGTGGACTCATCATGAAAGACTGAGTTTTTAGTTTTATCTATTTCCTATTGCGACGAACCTTGTGGCATCTAGCTTTTCTTTTTGTTCAAGAAAAGTTCGTCTCTTAGGAGATTGTATTTATTCATCCACGCGAACTTCGGCAACTGAAATGAAGTTCCCCATTGTATAAACGCTGAACAAGAGCTCTCCCACCGGTCCAGGTAAGAGCCATGGACTTTTTCTTTTGACGTTGTCGAGCCTTCAAAAAGTGGTTGCTATTATATTCTTAGGCTGTGATATATCACCGTGACTTGGACAAACTCTTCTATGGGTTGGGTTTCTTGTGAGATAGTAACCATAAAAGCCCAGATGTTAATGTTTACGATGCCGTGTGAACCAAAACCTAACACCTGTAGGTTCTCACGGTCCAAGTTTTCAACTTTCAGAGTTAAAGTGAGTTATGAAACTCAAAGGGTACGTCGTTCTATATATAAGAGCCAAAGCTCCCATGTTCATCCTGATGCAAACCTACACTTTTCCTCTACCATCTAAACTCCCCAAACTCTCAACTTCCAACAACCAACTTCAATCTCTTATTTACTTCATTGATTGCTCTACCGACTCAACGAAAACTCATCTGCACAAAATATTCTCACAAGAAAGGCATCATCATACTACCACTCAAGAAACGTCATCTGTCTTCAGCCATGGGTTTCAAATTGGACACGCTTATGGTCACCCTTACTGGGTATTTACTTTACAGAAGAGGGCCAAAGAGACTTGGTTGGAAATTTCGATATACACCAGCAGCTCCCGCACCCAGAGGCTATGGCTATGTCTCCACTTGCTGGTATTATCTGTCGCATAGGCAATGTTTTAACCAGTTCCTGGGCATAGGGCTCGAGCTCCCCTATATAATTGTACCGTTGTTTGAAGACTATTCAAGATCGGCCCTCGATATCGTGCGCGAGTGGTTTGGGCTATCCAATGGGTGGACAACAGTGTTGATTGTCCTCTCCGGCTCATATTTGGTTAGCGGTTTTTTGACGGCTCGGGATGCTGTGAATGGAATGCCTGCCCGTACCAGGTCGATTGTCTCGTCGGCGGCTCTCAACTATATCGAGCGTTTGTTGAGGGAGGCAAGTCTAGATCTCAAGGCACTGAAGATACTTTTAGAAGGCTGGGCTTGATACGCTAGGCCACTGGCACTGCGGACAGGTAGCAGAAAAGACGATCTCCTAGCTTTAGGGTACAGAAATAAATAAACTAAAGCTACAGCATAAATGAGCCATTAACTGACTCACTAACTTTTGTCACTCGTACCTACCTCAAGCGGCTAACTTTCCTGACACTCGGAGGATTCCCGCCTGGGCATCTCTTCTGTCGTATTAGTTTTGGCCCTCCGGGCTTGTATGCATTTGGCTGCCTGGCCTCCGATTCGATTTCAACTCTCAGTTATCACCAATGGAGCCCTCATTCACTTTGCCGCATGAACTTCGCTCTTTCTGCTCTACCAGATACACAGTCATCTCGGACAGCGTCCTTGTACCCTCTGTACTCGTATGAGTTACGATGTTTCTGGTCCATCGGATATCCGGTGACCCCAGACAAAGCCATCAACCTCGCTTCAACACATGCGTCTTCACTCTTGATCTGGCAGACATCAAGTCATTTGGAGGCATCACCCACAGAGGCACCACGGACAGAGCCGTCACCCCCCTGTCATATTAGCTGGCCCTTCTAGTCTATCACGCATCGACTCATCTCAGATAGAGCCGTCACGGACAGTATCGTAGACCTCAACCGAATTGATCTCACCAAGTCAGAGCTGAAGTCCAGCCAGGCTCAACTAACCCTGTAGTCATGACAGAGTTCTCACCCCACAACCCCCTGCTTATCAGCTGGCCTTCCTGGTTTATCATAGTCATCACCTAGTGAGCCATCACCGCTTCTGCCGCACGAGCTTTAGCTCTCCTGGTCGGGTAGACATCAACTCATCTCGGAGTCATCAGCAATGGAGACATCACTCACTCTGCTGCATTAGCTGATTCTCCTGCTCTATCAGATCCAGTCACCCCGGATGGAGGCCTTACCGGCGTCAGTACCTGGACGCCAGCCACCTTCGGTCGGTTGACTGACTTACCGACGTGTCTCCTCCGTCTGACCTTTGGTTCATTGCGATAAAGCCTGCCATTCACACCATATAATTTGGAGTCATTCGGTCTAGCTTTTCGCCAGCTATCGGTTCGACCTCCGACAACTGTCTATCTGTTCTATGTGCTCTTCGGATCAAACCAGATACCATCGGATTTCAGACAATCCATCTTTTCTGGGCACATTCCCTGCATGACCATAGTTCATCCGAACAACCGCTTAAACCTCTGACTATCGTGGACCACAGCCTACGGCAGGACGGCCAGGTAACCAGCAAGCCACAGGCCTATAACAATACGAAAATATCTTCGTTAGTACCCGATACTTCTCATTCATTCTGTGGTCTCAAATCTGTTCTGATTGGAATCACAGTGTCGACCAGTCACACATCGGCTTTAATCCAGACTCACCGCAGAACATCATGAATCACCTGAGGGTATCTTCCACTACATCGTACTGGAATCTATCAATCTTTCTGAGTATCAGACTCTTTCTAACTGGCCGTTATTATCGCTATCTGTTAAGTGAACGGGGATACTTGCATGTCCTTTATGATTAAGACTTGTCACTCGGCTGCGTGGCTACACCTTCAGTCCTCGCTAAAGGGCATGCTATCATACTTTACCTGTCTCCCAGCTGGCTTACACCGTCGTTGCAACTAGCCAGCCACCAAACGAAGTGGACAAGTCGCGGCTTGCGTCACCAAAGCCTGTTTTCTGGTCATTTTGTTACTTTATCCATTGCCACAGAGGTAGCTTGTGTTTGTACAACAATCTCCTATCGAGTTTCAGAAGCTTACTCGCGAAACTTTGATCCATATCTTGGACAAGGCGTGGTCAGAATACCGCCCAATCTCACGAGTATTGAGCAAACCCTTGTGGACCAAAGCGAATGAACGTATCTGCAATTTGAAGGCCATTAGACCTCGGAGTGGTGTATCAAGAACTCTGAAGGCATCTATGTCTCGCTGCTTTGTGATGCAGTTTGTATGAGGGTGGGGTTATATTGGAAGACAGTGGTTGAGGATGAGCTATGGCTATTTCGGGTCGGAAGATGGCGAAGAATAAGATGTCGTTTTGTTGGTATAAGCTGGGCAGGGAACCCCCAAAGGAGGTCCTGGAAGTACAAGTTGGTCCATCTAGATCAGTTACTTGATGTATTGGCTGCACCTTGGGAACTTGCGGTTTCATGTCATTCTACTCGTTTTGGTCTGGACCGGGTACTGCTAGCATCTTCAATTCAGGTATCGAGAAAGATAACTCCCCTTCTTTCCATACCATGTGGAAAAGGTCATTGATAGTGAAAAATATTGCCTGTTGTACTGGCTCTATGAGGCTTGTTGTCCATACCACAGTGTTGTATGCACTGTATTGAAACTAGTAGGTATCGTGATTTCCCGCGGAAAACCCACCTAATTCTGGACGACACCAACCATCAGCATTCATGTCCGCGGAAAGAGTCCTCTATCAACCATCTGAAACAATAACTCGGTGACGACAAGCAAAACATGCAGCAAGAAACTCCAAATGCACGCCCATATAGATCTCATCTCCGACCGGCCTGTATTCCCTGCCGGAAGCGTAAATCCCGCTGCCAGTCCGAGGAATCAAGCGAAGCTTGTCTTATGTGCCGAGCCCATCGCACTGAGTGTATATTTCCCCCGGAATCTGGAGCAAATCAGTCATCGACCCCCAAGTCAAGACGACGGGCCAAACGAGATTCTCGCGCCTCGGTTGCCAGAGCCCCGCGCGACAGTGACTCCGTCCCGGGGCCTGTGTCAGTGCTAGAGGACTCCATTATTGAGCAGTCTACACTGAGTATAGGACCAGACCCAACACCAACAATAACACATGGATCTATTCGTGATACGACTGCGAGAAACGCAGGACCCGTTATCTCGCCATTGGCTTCGAGAAGCACAGAGTGGCCCAAACAAGATGCTCAACCGGAGGAGTCACCATTGGCACTGGGATCCAGCGATGAGCAACAGCATAATCTTCATATAGTTGGACCGACAGTGACATCAGACAATCAGGTTTTATCCGACTACCTTTCTGCGATGCCTAGTGCAGCACGAGGGTCGCGAATTGTCAGACCAGTCCCAGGAAACCGGTCTCGCCCTGTCCTATTCACTATGGTCGAGAAGCGACCAGTAGGATTGGACTCAAACCGTACTTTTCCAGAGGAGAGACTTCAACTGATTGAGAAGATACTGGAGCCATTTGCTAATGATGTTCTAGATGTGTAAGTCAGTCCATGACTGGATGATACACGACACTAGGTACTAACATCCTCCAGTTACTTTGAAAAGGTCAACTCGTCCTTCCCTTTGCTCGACGAAAAACACTTTCGTAAACAGTACAGAGAGAGAAAAGACAGCATATCTCCTGCCCTACTTAGCTGTTTATACGCTCACTCGATAATCTTCTGGAACAGCTCTCCTACCCTGTCTCGTCACAGGTGTCCTGATGGACGTTTTATCTGGAATCTAGCTACCGAAGCCATATACTCACAAATACACAGGTCTCCTGGCTTATCTGTGATTGAGGCTGCCATCTTGAATATTGGTGGGCGCGAAGTGACTTCCCTCATTGGCAATGGAGTTTTGTTTGCTTCCTCGATCGCAATGGCACACTCATTAGGCCTGAATCACAGCCCGATACCATGGGAGATCCCGCAATCCGAGAAGAATTTGCGGATGAGAATCTGGTGGGCACTTTTGATTCATGATAAGTGGTGTGTAGACATCTTGATCAAATCCACGACATTCAGTCTAACGCGTCAGCAGGCTGAGCTTAGCCCATGGAACACCTCCCATCATCTCCGCGAGTCTGAACGACGTGCCCAAGCCGCTCGAGGAGAACCTCTGCGAAGAAGGTGCCTCTTCAGATAAAATGCTCAAGGCCACTGTATACATCGCTCTTGTGGGACTTACAGACGTTTTGGACTTACATTTGAGGCATGTCCATCGGCTCAGAAACGCGGACGAATCTAGAGACACGACACACTTGGAGCTGGCACTGAACAGTTGGGTTGAAGATCTAAGCGATAAAATCCGTCGGGTCGTGATTCGTGGAACAAACCTGGCAATTCCTGGTGCTGCAAACCTACGCTTGGCGTATTTAACAGTCAGGCTATTGTCCCAGAGAATCGAGCTTGAAGCAGAGAAGCGCATTCGCGATACTGGCGATAGCCGCCTTTTAAATCGCTACATGCAAGCCCGAAGAACTGCAGAAGATATCCTCATTTTGGTGCAGGAGTTACAAGCAGAACATCTTGCAGACTTTTGGCTTCCAAGTAGCGCATTTGCACTCTCCACGACGGTCAGCTTCCTTCTTCGGTGCGCTCTAGAAACGGAGAACTCTACTTCGGGTCTCGTTCAAAGTTCTTCATTAAAGATTGCTTCCGACCTCTTATCTACCCTCCGCTCACATAAGGAGAGACATGCCTGGGATCTGGGGGATATCTGTTTGGCTCAACACACCGAAGTTGTGGAAAAGCTTCTGGCGATTACTCCACCCGAAGATCCAAGTGCAGAGGAACCACAGGACTTTTCTAACTTTTTTATGTCTGATGATGCTTTTCTTGATCAATTATTTCCGAGTTTGTGGGATCCGTTGCAGAATGTCTGGTAAACGTGAACTCTTTCCCGCGGCAAACCTGGGTTAAACTTCTCCATGGTATTTGAGAAGAAATAAACATCTCTGGGAGTGTCATTCTCAGGGCTATGTCTCAGGATCGAGACAGCTAGATACAGAACCAGGTGATATAGGGCAGGCCACCTGGATTGCGGAAAGTTGCCCGGACTTTGAGATTTAGGATACGAAAATAAATAACCTACAAAGCCTGACCTAGGAAGCATAAACAGACCTACTTATTTCGTTCCTTATGCTCTTAGCGGCGAATTCTTCTGATACCCTGATGCAGGCCTCCAAAGGATTCCTTTCACTTAATGGTAGCCTAACAAGATCCACACGTGATGACCTCCAATTACCGATGCAGGTCAACAGTCAAATGCAAATTCCTTCTTACCATTTGCACTGCACTTGAATGACAAGACGAACGCAGATTTATATAATTATTCTTTGTTACTGCCATGGGCATCTCTTTTCTTCCTTTGCAATGAGATGAAATTCCTCAACAACAAATGATTATTTTTTCACGTACCTACCATATGACACCCAAATCTCAATATAGGTACTCAAGACTTCCAACCACAAGGCTGACCTGTCAGCGCGGAAAGATACAGTAAGTGAATCACAACAGTCGAGTTGCCTCACAATCACTGACTTTCCGATCAGATAAACACGTACGTTGTGAATTACTGAATTTCCAACAAGATGGACATGTGCACCGTGACAAGTCTGCATAGTCTCCCGCAAGAGCTTTTGGATAATATTTTGGGACATCTCGATAAGGACCGAGATCTTGGGACCATGCGCCTTGTTTGGCCCTTCCTCGAGCCAGTCCTCCTTCCCCGACTTTTCGGCGTTGTACGGCTCTCCTTCTTGGAGAAGCATCGGCTTCAATTCCTAGGAATATCTTCGTCGCCACATTTAGCACCCCATGTCCGAATTCTACGATGGCATTCGCTATGCCACACCGGAGAGGGTATCGGCTTATCCCAACTGCAAGCCTTTCTGTCTAGTGATGCTATCCCTAAATTTCGACCTTTGTTCTTGGACGGATTAGATTCTATGGTCAATCTTAGTACATTTACTACCATAATGCTGCATCCATCGCAGTCACGGGGTGCCCTTTGGCACGAGAATATCACACTTCGAGGTATCCAATCCAACGATTACTCCAGAACAGATCTTGTTCAAGGCTTCGACAACTTCCTTGTACCGTCTATGCTTCGTTACGGGTCAAAAATCGAGTCTCTTCGCCTTCTATGCAAGAGTATCTACCTAGAAGATACAAGTTCAAGGCCAGGCAGCTCAACAGGGATAAGGCATGGAGACAACCTGCCCGGCGACCCGCCTGCGTACCATAGGGCTTTGATCGAGGCTTTTCGTTCACTAAGGGTAAGACTTGATTCCTTCGCACTGCGTAATGTCAAGAAGCTCGATCTTTGCGCTACCTTTCCTTCAGCCACATCCTCGGAGTTCCAACGAAGAGAGCTGCAGGCCCATCTGTTCGATATAGTGTCGGCTGCCAAGGAGCTCCGAGCGTTATCTCTGCGCTCGACGGATCCCGAGTCTGAACTTGAGCCCAATAGTAGGCATTCGACCATCTTTCCAGGACTCCACACACTGGAGTTTAAGTATTTACATACACTCAAACTTGTGAACTTGGCCTTTTCCATCACGGAATTCAACGAATTGCTTGCAAAGTGCGCAGAAACACTGCAACACGTCCTTCTTTACAATTGCGCCGGGACAGAAGCAGGGCTGTTAGATGTGGTACGGTTTGCAGCCGCCGACCCATCCATAACGTTACACAGATTTTCAGTTTGTGTTTCTGAGGCTATCGGCTTGGGCCCTTGGGGAAAAGACCAAACTATGGCAGCACAAATCATTCCCGAGCACGAAATCCTTGACTTTATCAACTATGGTAATGGTAACGGCGCGGAACGTACGGTTACAGATCCTTTCTTGCACCGCCAACCTATCGGCTCTGGTGACTGGCAATCCGCTTCCGAACGAACACCACCGACAGATACAGATGAGTCGAAGATTGATCATTATACAGATCTATGGGCGACTGCGGTTGAGAGGCCGGAGAGCTTGACGTCTGAGTGGCCCTGGTGTGTGTAGGTACCATAGCGGAAGGACGGGGAGTCTAGGTCAGGATGCTAGCAG
>JABFER010000157.1:0-117407 GCA_013618295.1 Fusarium armeniacum | reverse complement strand
AGGGGGGGGGGAGTTCAATCACCTTCCATTAAGAAAGTTTGGGCAAGTCTGTAGTCAAGATAACGGAAGTTGGAAAGGCTATCCAACCGAAGTAACGACCTGTTTCACTCCATATCATTATCGGCAACTTTTCTCCGTTTCGGTCGTCCTCCTCGCAGAGAGATGTCATGGTGCCCAACGAATTCGGTGGTATCACGGGTTGGCTCGGGTCCATCGCCAGGAGCGTCGTCTGCGCCCTCGGTAAAGACAAGGTCACCTCGTCGCCCGAGGACCTCTTTCCCAGCCTCCTCAAGCAGGACACCAAACGCCAAAAGGGCCGTTTCATCCATACTTCGGTCAGTAACGTTCTTGTCATCTGTGATTTGACGCCCACGGCTCCTCGCGCCGTAGAATGAGCTGGTATATGCATGAATAGCTTTCAGAAGATCACTCTCTGGTAGAACACCCTGACCACCGTGGGGAAGATCGCGCTCATGGGAATAGTAGATATCATGTTCTAGGTAACGCTCGGGTGCGTCTTTTCGTCTGAAGAGAACCTCATCGGGGGCTAAAGGGACGTCCTTTGTGGAATATCTAATAGATTTTGGATGGCGAGGTGTGTACTGAGCTTCCTCCGTCTCCGGGCTAGGGCCTTGATCGTATGAAACTTTACCTGCCTTATGTGAGCTTTATGATGTAGGCATAGGACCACAGAGATTACCTGCCACAGCGTCGAATACGGTTGCATGTCTGCGTTTCGTTCCTCTGCTGAGATGTCCTTCGGTGATTGGGCTACCTCTTTCAGAGGACAGTTCTCTTTCATATACGGGTGCTATCCGCGTGCGGTTCTTGGAGATATCCATAGTGACGGTAATAGGCTGTTCCGCGGGCCAGTGTTTGTTTTAAGATGAAGAAAAGATTGCGACTCTCAAGTACTCATTATGTCCACGGATGCGCATTGTTTGTGTGACAATCCTGCTGCGAGTATAGAGTTCCAGTACAAATCATGAAAGGACAAATCATCTGATGGGAAGACTTGGATGACCAATTATGGTTCTAATTTTATTGACGTTGTTGAGTTAAGGCTTTTGACGAAGCAGAGTTTAGGTTGTCAATTGTGGAGTCACCAGTAAGTACTAAAGTACTAAAGTACCCTCCTTCCAGCTGACATCATCAGCTCGCATCGTCAAGTCAACCTCCAACAGGCAGGTACAGTCCGTCATTAAGAACGCTTACTTTGGGTGCTAACTACCTAAGTAGTAACCATCTAACTACTAAACTGCATCTTTGTTACTTCTACAACCCAAATGAATGCAGTCTAATCTCCTCGCTCGTGAAGTGGGCGATCTTGTCCCTCAGGACTTCAGCCGCTCCATAACTTCTGAACTACTTCATTCATTTGCGCCAGCGCCTCAACATCGCTTCAATGGCGAGAGAACAGCAAAGCCTGACCCCGCAAGCGTAGATGAACGTGCTCACAACATAAAAGCTCATGGAGCGGGAGTCAACAGCATTGCTTTAGAGAAATTCGACGGCCGGATTCTTCTATCGGGTGGTGCCGAGGGGGGCATCAAGGTATGGGATCTCGAAGCTAGTGGAAATCCTCACAAGTTGCACACTTTTCGCCCTGTGAGCAGTATAGCGAGGTCTACAAGGGAAGAGAATTCTCCAGGGCACAGTCATGGCATCACACATGTCGCATTCTACCCTTTCGATCCGGATGCTTTCCTCTCGAGTTCCTATGACAAGAAGCTGAAGCTATGGGCTACGCAGCGCTGCACCCTATCGGCATCATTCGACCTTAACGCAACAATATACTCACACTCAACAAGTCCTATCGCAGACCATCTGATCGTCGCATGCGCCACGCAGAACTCGGCAGTCCGGTTGGTAGACCTGAAGTCTGGGTCTGCGATACAAGCTCTTGTAGCCCACGGCGGTCCTGTACTGTCAACAGCATGGAGTCCACGCCATGAGCACATCCTTGTGAGTGGACATGCAGATGGGAAAGCTCGGATATGGGACATCCGACGTGCTGGTGGCGTTGTCGCATTGTTGGACCAAGAGGATTCGTTGGGCATTGTTCATAAGATGAAGCATCTGAGTGCGGCGGGCGTAGACTCGGGTCAGATCCCTCACTTTCGTGCCTCTGCCCAAGCGCATGACGACGCAGTAAACGGTTTACAGTGGACAGATGATGGAAAGTACATTATATCAGCGGGCCTTGATCGCCGCATTCGGGTATGGGATGCTGCTACAGGTGCCAACACTCTTGCAAGCTTTGGCTCCTTGATTCAGAACCAACACGCAAAGACAGCAAGTATATTGGTAACTCCGTCCCATCTTTCGACAGGGAATAACTTACTTTTTTGGCCAAATGATCAGGAGATTCTCATCCTTGATCTCCATGATGGCAATATCGTAAAACGGCTCCGAAGCCCGGGCGTGACAAATCCAGTAGGGCCGCGAGGTAGTGAGATGGGGCGAAATAGAATAACGGGCATGGCCTGGCGTTCATCCGGCGGATCGGGACGCCCTGCTGGACCTGTTATGGGTGGCGGGAACTCTATTGGAGCTGTGTACAGTTCTCATATGGATGGGCAGATCCGGGCCTGGGCACCTCAAGTGCCAGGTCCCGAAGATGTCGATGAGGAGGAGGAAATACAAGAGGACGAAGAAGTGAAACAGCGGAAGAGAAAGGCTGTCGACGACGCATACAAGAGTCTCATGGGTAAAAGGATCACATTTACGTAGCATAGAGTATAGATTTTCTTCTCGAACACCGTCAAGCCAATACATGATAAGATACTAATCGCCAAGTGGCTTCAAATTCATGGTATAATGCCGCAAAAACGATTCCCTATCGCCAGTAGTCTACACGTCGTTCATGAAGTGACAGAACTCCGCCCAACCGCCATATACGCCTTATCATATAACAAGCCCAATTTCATCACAAAACAATAACGACTAGGCACAGCCAGCCGTCAGGGTACGCAGCTTCACGCATAAGTTCTTCCAGAGGTGCATTAAACGGCACGCTGGCGCCGTGCATCACCACCTTTGCGAGGATGGGATCACGACTGCTTGGGAACAAACCCGGCAGTACCTCCTTTAGCGCTTGTCCTAGAAGTTTGGGGCGCCGGTCTGGGCCTGTCGCGGCCATGAGAGATTGGATGACTTTGAATGTGGCGTGCTCTGGATGTGTTGCTGATGAGTCTGGCCCGCTGGTGGGCACATAAATGCGGATAGGGACGTGTTTAAGTGCTGTAGGTGCGTTGAGAAGACGACTGTTGATACGGTTGAAGGAACTGTGATCATTGTCTATGACTGCGTTCCATAGCTGAGTGGTATTCTCTTTCGACATCTTCATGATTTGGTTTGCGTTGCCATTTCGAATGAAGTCCGCCTGGGTGAGTTAGCCTCTTGTGCGATGTATATATCAAATCCATCGGGTCGTCAATATAAACCGAAACCCAATCCCTGGGCTACTTGGAGTTTTTCGACAGGCCTCTACTTACTTCTTTTACACAGTTGAGAAACGTATCCGCGATGTCCCAGCCCACTCCATCATTCACAGTCAGTCTCCATGGCAGATTGGGTTGATACAGGTCAACCAGCAAACCCACAGCCAGATTCCTTAGTTGAACATCTTCAAAGTGAAAGCTCGAGCAAGGAGAGTTGAAAAAAGTAGATAGTCTGGGTATAAGAAGAGCCAGGTAGCTGAAGCGTGGAATACTAGTGATGAAAGGCGTTGTCGGTGAGGCAGGATGTGTGATATGCAGCGGAATTCGGGCGCCCCAAAGAGCCTGCGGGATGGTTGAAGACATTGTTACGAGGGCATGGTGGAGGTTGTGAGTTAGCCGTTGCGGTCTGTCA
Source organism: Fusarium armeniacum (assembly GCA_013618295.1). Classification (NCBI taxonomy): domain Eukaryota; kingdom Fungi; phylum Ascomycota; class Sordariomycetes; order Hypocreales; family Nectriaceae; genus Fusarium; species Fusarium armeniacum. The sequence continues at coordinate 113,552 of JABFER010000157.1, read as the reverse complement.
GAGATGTCGACCGAGTGAGGCGAGGCGTGATACCTTGTAAGGCTGCAATCTTGAGTTTGGAGTGTTTAGGGTAGGATTCGCTCATGTGATTAATAAGCATTGTATACATACCTATGCTTATAGGTATGCATAGCACAGACTTTGTTCATACTATCTACTATGGTGAAGGTGGAGAACAGAAATAAAGTTAAACAGTATTTAATTTCTCGAAATGCGTTTTCATGGTCTTAAGGTTGGAACATCTGTGATGTAGCATGTGAAATCTGAGCACGTTTACTGACATTATAGCAAAGCGGATAGTAGAACAGCTAACACGACTGATCAGGCAATTTGTGCCACTGACACACAACAATGTTTTCATATGAAGACTCATTAATCTGATTTCCTGAATAGAGGCCTCCAAATACGTAGTGAATGTTTTGCGCATTCAGTCAGTGTCACATCCAAGAGTTGCGTTCATACTAAAGTCTGCAATAACAACACCCAATCAGATAGGAAAGGGAGACTTTCCATATCTTGTCGCATCATCGTGAAAAACCAACGATTCAGGTATACAAGACGAAACAGGATTTCTGTCAGCTCAGTTGGCTGTTGCATCATTCACAATATATCTGATGGCAGTATGAAAGACTATGCGCTGGCAGCTTTACTAACCGATCGACTGCAAACTTTCTGATAACCATGATCATTTCGTCAGCCTAGGACGTTGGAATGATTTCAGGAGATTTGAAAAATGTCAAAGTTCTGGTTTTTTCCAAGATATGTGCTGTAAATCAAGCGCCTTGGACGATGTAAGAGGCTCAAGGGTAGCCTACTTGGCAAAAGCGCGTGGCATCGGCATCGGCATCACGGCATCTGCAAGCATGATTATCTGGACTGCAACGAGGAAAAAAGAGAGGCATGCATTGTCCAGTCGTTTGAACCATGGCTCTTGGCTTGCGACATAATTTGTGTTTCAGTCCAGAGACAAAGGGTTGTTGTTCAGGACGGACGGCAATGCATTGTGAATCTGCCGAATGGTAGTTGTTTCTACTCACCACACCTCTCACCGAGGCCTGGTCCGCATGACCTCATCTGGCAATTTATCGCACTGATGACCTGTCATGAGCCACGGCAGACGTGTCAGAGCTTCAGAGCCAAGACATTGTCTCAAACCGGCTTCAATTTAAGAGTTTGTTGAGGGAGGTCGTCATTCATTGTCATGTGGCCGGGAGAGGAGAGGCATGAGTTGTATTGAAGAGTTGCCCAGATAAATAACCAGCGTAGTTCCTGGACATTGAAGAGAAAAAAAGAATGTAATATCATCAGAAACCTCAGCCAAAAGAAGCACACCGTAAATTTACTCCATCATAGCAAATCATAAGCTGCATCGCTAGCCATGGCTCTCGATCGTGTTGTCAGCTTGGTCCTGCGGGCGGCAGAGCTTGTCTTTGCAGCCATCGTTGCTGGTGTTAACGGCGAATACCTTCACAATGCCCGCGGCGCAAGCTCATGGCAACTCGGTCGTTTCATCTACACCGAAGTAGTTGCTGCGCTGGGCATACTCTTCTCTCTACTTCTTCTGATCCCGTTCTCGAGCACTTTTGTCCACTGGCCTCTGGACATTTTCATGTCCATCAACTGGTGGATTGTATTTGGTCTTCTCGTCGATGTAAGTCACACCCAGTACTCTCGGCAGTGGGAACATGCACTAACGGCATCCAACAGCTTGTCGGCAACTCCTGCGGTCGTGTATTTGACTGGGACAACGTCCACCCAGTGCATGGAGACCAGTGTGGAAAGACCAAGGCTGTCATCGCCTTTAGCTTCCTTTCAGCTCTCCTGTGGCTTGTATCTGCCCTCGTCGGCTTCTTCTGGGTCAAGAAGAGAGAGCGCACTGCACGAAGAGCCGAGGACGCCCACCACAACCGTCGCCGAGGCCCTTGGTTCCGCAGCAGAGTTTGAGTCTAAACTCATGCGTGTCTGCAGCAACAATTAGCCTGAAGCTTTCCATGTCTGCTGAAGACTTTTCTAAAAGAGCTAGGCGGTGATCTGAGTTGACCAACTGACTGTTGGTCTTGGCGCTGATTGGATTGCGCGAAACATTCCGAGTTACCGTGCCTGTGTGGGAACTAATGCATAATACGGCGGAGGATTTCCTTGTTTTTTCGATGTCTTTTTTGTTTCTACGATTGGAACTCGGCGTTGTATAACGCGGATTAGGATATGCGGATACTGTGTCAAGGGTTGGTTGGATTGTTACGAATAAGAATAATGGATATAATTTGTTAGGCTTTTTGCCTTTTGCCTCATTAATTAATCGATGCAATGTGGTGTGCCTACCTACCTACCTATTTTTCTTATTCACTGGATACTATATTTATCTCGCCAATCGATCAACGTGGGTAGTTCCGTATTCTGTGCTTCGTGTCTTGCAATATTGCCTTGTCTTGTCTTGTCATGTCTCGTCTCATCTTGCTTTATTATCTTCGCGACGTCATAGCTACGAATTCAAAGCATATTACAAACATGAAACAACGGGGCTCAATGTCATGATCTGCAATTAGCAGACGAATGGAACCGAAATCTGATCCGGTCTTTTCAAATGCCCATCTTTTCCTACTAACTATTCGCTAGAACCTGATAAACAGGAATTGCATGTCGTGCTAATGATGAAGTGAAATATTAGAGTACATTAGTAGGTACACACTAACATATCTGACATTTTGATCACGAGCTTTCTCGAACCTGACCTGATTTGGTCTGATCAGCCTCCAACAAAGACTTCCCGTCTTGTTTCCGTGATCATCGAGATCTACGACCAAAGCAATCCTCGTTCCGCCTGCCGGCGCAGGGGCAGTCTTACGCGTTACTATTAGGAGGGTATTCTAGCAAACAGGAACGGAAGCCAGTCAGTGCCTTAGTACTAACCTACTATACTTGCGCATCTTTTACAGGGGGGCAGTACGATATTTTCCGCCCGAGCTTCTGTCTTTTTCTTTCTCTGTAATACCTTGTAACCCTGCTTTTATCCCGTACTACAAGAATCTAGAACCGTCTCAACAGGTCTTGGCCCGCCGGATGTAATGAGGCATGCTGTCATAAGGTGCTAGGTACTGTCTTGTCTTTGTCTAGGTTCTCCATCAGGTTAAGATTAGATTCGGAAAAACGGCCACTATCCTGGCGTCATTTCCACTGTGCTGCGCCTGTCTGGCCACCTGCCTTGGTTTGTTCTCAAGTGGCTGGTGGACCTAGGACACGACACGCCGCTGCCAACTTTGTAGTCTGGTTCCTTCAACCGCGGGGTAGCTTGGTTTCAAAACCAGAAATTAGCGGGGGACAGCCCTGTAATGACAGAAAACATGGACCTTGGGGGCCCAGGTCTCACTATAATCGGCGCTAAAGAGGCTCTGAATCTTGCATTTTTGGGTCCACTTTTGGGGTAGCTGACGCCACATTGGCCACAATGCACAACGGTCCGTCACTCGCCACAATTTGACTCCGTTAGCTTACGGCATGCATCACTCCAACCTGTTGATCTCTCTTTCAGCCACGGAGCCTCCTCGTCATCTCTCTTACAATCCCGTCTCCTGCTCCACAACAGCGATCTTGGCGTTGTTGGAACAGCAAGAATTCCCCTTCCCAGTCTCTCAGTGCCTGCTCCTCGCCGGCTTTGATACTTTCTGCCCTACAAGTCGTCAACGTCATTTCTCGCGTGGCATGACGCTAGATTGTCCCTGGCTGATATGCCATCTTCCGCCACCAATCGCAGTCCATGCTGAGAAGCTTGAAGCCAGAGAGTATGGAGTTGTCCAACGATCGGGGTAAATGCTATGACGCAAACTGAGGTTGCCAGGAAGGTGAGAATCCAAGAGCTTGTGCTTTGGCTTTGTGTCAGGTTCTCTGCCCAGTTTGTAACTTGTTACTGATGAAGCCATCGAGATGCAAGCTGCCAGGATGCCTCTTCTCAAGTATATAAGAATCAGGACATCCCTCCTCACCACTATCTTTTCCTCCTCATCATAAACAACAACAACTCTCAAGATACCCAAAGCATCTAAACTTCAGCTCAATCACCTCAACTCATCTACAAGATACCCAAACACTTTTAACAACTACACCACAACAACAATCATCATGTCTGGTCTCATCAACAAGGTTAAGGACGCTATCCACTCCGACAAGGACAAGAAGCACGACTCTACCACCACCGGCACTCACAACACTCACAACACCCACTCCTCTGGTCTTCCCGAGGGAACTACTGGTCCCCACAGCAGCCGTGCTGCTAACGCTGCCGACCCCCGTGTCGACTCCGACCTAGACAGCACCCGACACACCGGAGCTGGCCACACCACTGGCGGCCTAGGCTCTACCACCGGCACTGCTGGTCACACTACCGGCCACACTGCCGGCGGAATCGGATCTCACTCTGAGAACATGCCTGGCCACTCCACCACTGGTGGTATGGGCCGCTCTTCTGGCCTTCCCGAGGGCAGTGTCGGTCCTCACGGCAGCCGTGCTGCCAACGCTGCCGACCCTCGTGTCGACTCCGACCTCGACAGCACCCGACACACCGGAGCTGGCCACACCGCTGGCGGCCTGGGATCTCACTCTGAGAACATGCCGGGACGCACCACTGGCATGACTGGCAACACCGGCATGACCGGCACTGGCATGACCGGCACTGGCATGACCGGCACTGGCATGACCGGCACTGGCCGCCACACCGAGAACATGCCCGGCCACTCTTCTGGCCTGCCCGAGGGCAGTGTCGGCCCCCACGGCAGCCGTGCTGCCAACGCTGCTGACCCCCGTGTCGACTCCGACCTCGACAGCTCTCGCCGTTCTGCAGGTCTTGGTGGCAGCACCTACGACCAGACTACCACTGGTACTTCTGGCTTCTCTAGCCATGGTACCGGTGCTCACGGCCCTACCGGCACTCACACCGGCACCCACAGCTCCGGCCTGAGCGGTGCTCACTCTGGCTCCCACATGGGCGGCAACACCGCCTATGACAGCACCAACCCCGGACCTGCTCCCAAGACTGCTGGTCCCCACAAGTCGGACATGCTGAACAAGGCTGACCCTCGCGTCGATTCCAACCTTGACGGCAGCAAGACTCTCGGAAAGGAGAAGACCTTTGAGACTTCGTAAGTCTCCCTCGACAACTTCGGACGTCACCTGTTTCTCACCATTGTCACTTTTACAGCGAACCCAACTTTGCCGGCCGTGACCCTACCGACGCTGCTCAAGTTCCCCCTTCAATCATGCAGAAGCATGTTCCTACTGAGATTGCTCACGACAACCCTGAGTCGGACCACAGCCGCCGACACAGCAGCGTTAACCAGGAGCACCACCGTGGCCTGTAAATGGAGGGAAATCGAATTAATGACTGTTAATGGATATGTATAGCAACATCTCTTTAATGAATATTAATGAAATATTTACTACTTAAATACAAATTCTCCTCATGTGACATGATATTTGCAATTGAATGTTCTTTAGTATAGCTTCTATTAGAAGTATTGGCAAATGCTTGGAGGTTACTAATTCGTGACACTAGGTTAAGGTGTATGATGAGAAAAGTCTACTGAGTCGACTCTCATAATGCTACCAACTCTTTCGGGAAGAACTTGTAGTTCATCTAGACACTGTTAGGGTTGGCAGTTGTTATCACCACCATCGCGGTCTATGGAAACAAAGTCCCTATTATTGAACATCAAGCTATAAGTGGTCTCGCAGCTTAGCAACAGAAGACCAGGACTAACGTTGTGTAGTTCAGCTGAGATGTGGCAGGCCTTTCCTACCGAAGATGGAAGACAGATAGTCATATAAACTGTAATTATTTGTTTTAGAATTGCTCAATCTGTTGGAGGATGTTACACCCGAAAATCAACCTTTTATACGTATACATCTGGGACTAGTTACCTATTCTTTATAATGTAGTGCTTAGAGGTCATGTTTTCTTACTGTCCTGGGGCATCTGAACGTCGAAAGACCTTACAAGTTAAATCAGAACTCCATTCAGCCTCGAAGAGGAAGTCATTGAATGGAGGGGACCGGCCCGCCCTTTATCGACATATATAGACGTGGACAAGTTGCTTAGGAAGCATGACGTTGCTTGTGGCAGACATGGCAAGGTTGATGATCCAAGCTGGAGTAGACGAAACAAAGAATCGTCCTGTTCATGCAGGCAACTGCGAAGCCCAGATAGAATTGTACTCGGGGTACGAGTGCGACTATACCGAGTTCCGAGGCTGACGATAATCCCCTCGCTGTTATCTGGTGGAGTTGAAGTGTTGAGTTCTAGTAGCACGTGTAGGCTTGGTTTCATAGAAAGGCTCAAAAGCTATGATCGTTATCTACGCGATGTTAAATATAACACTATAGGTGTGTACCCATACTTTCTACAACCTGGAGTTCAAGAAGTTCCACTGTTGTCGAGTTGCCATTGAGTAGCTGCCTAAGCTGGAGCGGGGTGAGTAATAGAAAGTCAGAGAAGAGAGCAGCCGTTATGAGGAAATGTCAACATGGCGAAAGGTACCCGAGGGCAAACCATCGCTTCTCCCAGCTGCGAACAATCGAATTTCGTAAGAGCACTTCCAAGTGTAACGAGTGCTTCCGCGGTGTTGTGTTTTTACGTGTAAATAAAATGTAGTAAGTATATCAACGGCATCAAGGGGCGACATAAAGTTTGACAGTCCAAGTATACGACAGCAATGTCATTCCCCCAACAGCAGCACCGTTCTGAGAAAACCGGGCGAACGTCACACTTCTATGAAATTTACGATGGAAAGCATGCTTGGTTCGGTATTCAGATATCTCGGTGTGGCCACGATTCCGCTTCTGTAAAAGGATGTCTCTCCAAGCGATATTGATCAAATCAATGCCATGCTGTACGTCTTTACAGGGACAGAAAGGTAAATATCTATGGTGTTTATTAGGACTATTATGAATAGGATCTCCTAATCCTTCCAGGTCAACTGTGGGTATCATGTTTCATCGTCTCTCATGTTTGTCCTAGCCAGATGTTCATCGTAGTGGCATATTTTGCTTTAACCACGGTGCTCAGCCTCAGCCTGTTTCTGGACATCGTGCTCGACACCACGCTGGCGGGTCTTTCCCTCGGCACGAAGCTCGTCGTAGTGAGCCTCCTTCTCCTTGTCACCAGTGAGGTTGGAGACGGCGCCTCCGACAGCACCCTGAACACGGTCACCGATACCAGATCCAAGGTCGCTGAGCTGACCCTTGGCCTCTTGGTTACGTCCCTCGAGGTTCTGCTCGCGGCCTTGCTGCTTCAAGGACTATTGAATGTTAGCAATGATCAGACGTAAAACCGTCATCGTTGACTTACTTCGTTGCCGATGAGGCCTCCAATGGTCTCCTTGGCGGATCCAGCAGTCTGGTTCCAAGAACCCTCAGTACGGTTGGGGTCGTCCTTGGCAGCAGCACCAGAGCCAGAGATGGTAGCACCGGGGAGCTTAGCGGTAGCGTGAGAAGCATCGTGCTCGGCCTCGGCCTTCTGCTTCTTGAGGTCGCCAGCAGCCTGATCGCTTGTGTTGCCAGTCAGGTTGCCAATAGCGTTCTGGACAGCACCAGTGGTGGAGTCGATAACGGACTTGAGAGTGGAGGGTTGGGGCTGGTCAGACATTTTGATGGTGTTTTGTGTATTTGGTTTGTGTGTAGGTTGGAGAGTGTTGATGGTGTTTCGGTGTTTTAGTATGAGGATGATTGTTGATGGAAGAAGGAAGATGGGTAACAGAGGGGAAGTAAGGAGGCTTTATAATGATCGTATGGAGGTCCATCACGACAGGAAGGAAGGCTTCACTTACAAGGCAGCTCGCAGGCAGTCGCGAAGCATGCAAGTGATGTCATAATCCCCAGCACCCTTAGTGGCGCGCGAAGGTGGGCAATTGTGGATGACGTCAACGTCACTCAATACCAAACAAACGACCTGTATACCCGTGCCACGAAACAAGCGCCGGAAGCCGCGTTCGTAACAGAACCCGAGTTTCCGTTAAAATATTGTATTCAGTACCATAGGGCTTCCATCGACGGTCCAGAGTCAACATAAGGAGGTATCGATTTCACTTATCTCTCATGTACTTACAATCTACAGAGAGAAGGTCATATTTCGAAAGTTTGATAGAACGTATACAAGATAGAAGTCCCTGATCGAGAGTCTCTTCACTACACCACGTATAACCGACTGACTGCAGAATTATTCTTGGATAACTACTGGGGTGTGCTTAGGTGTTGCTAAAGTGGATGAGCAACGTAATGGCATCGGATCAACATTGCAGGGCACCTGACGGGAAGATCGAGATTCAAGGTAAATCCCATCGACAATTTTCAAGGGTTTCAATGCATGTGATCCTCGTAGGATGCGTGAGACATTTATGACAGCCAAACATGGATGGTAACACCATCGACAGCGGCCAACCGCAAATGTGGAAGAGGTACCAGATCTTGCGTCAGATATGGCACCATTTTCAAAACATAGAACGTGGTCGAATTTGTACCGTAGTGAATGGTCGTGTCTCATTTTGTGCGACTATGGCCTTTGATCTTAACCCGCATCATTCATTTCCAATAGGTAAGGACTATTCCTAAACCCTGCGACATTTGAAAGAGGCGCCTGTTTGTTCGCCTGTGGACCTGATACCCTAATAATTGCAAGCTTCCCGAACCAATGACTCCCTATTTTCATCCCCAGAACTTAAAGAAAGAGGTATCTCTGATATTACAGTATGCTATACAGACACGGCTGCGCCTCGCTCCAGCCGGCCATTTCGTCATTAACGTCTTTGATATACACCCCACGCCTGACACTGGTCAGAGAAGTCGGGGTAAGCATGATAGTCGTCGTCTTCATAACAGGACAGCCTAATGTTGGCTCCACTGAATAGTGTCGAGGTCGATACCTTCCTGGACGAGCTCCCACAGGGGACTCAACTCGCGCAAGAAACTAACACGCTCTTGAACTGCCTTGAGGACGTAATCGATTTCGGCTTCAGTGGTGAAGCGACCGATACCAAATCGAATACTGCTATGAGCGCTTTCGTCACTGTTGCCAAGTGCACGCAAGACGTAGCTGGGCTCCAATGAGGCAGAAGTACAAGCGCTACCCGACGACAAGGCAATATCCTTAAGAGCCATCAGGAGCGACTCTCCCTCGACGTAAGCAAATGAAACGTTAACGCAACCGGGATAGAATGAATCATGGGCACCGTTCTGCGTTGTGTGCTCCATGCTCAAAAGGCCGTTAAGCAGGCGGTCTGAGAGGTACTTGATACGGTTTGTGTCGTACTATGATCGGTCAGTGTCTTGCATACGGATTTATCGATGAAAACAAAGAATGAAGAATTATTGTAAATCAGACAGAAGCTTCGATCAACACGGCCGGCCTTGTCACGGGCCATTCAGAAAGCCATGCATGTGTAGAGCAACTCATCACTTAAACAAGGGAATAGATAAAAGAATTGGGGCAGGTAGTACTCACAGGCATTTCCTCCTTGGCGATTCTACAAGCCTCGCCAAAGCCAGCAATGAGTGACGGAGCAAGAGTTCCGCTTCGAAGACCTCTCTCCTGGCCACCGCCGGTGATGAGGGGATCCAATCTAACTCGGGGACGTCTTCGAACATAACAAGCACCAATACCCTTGGGGCCGTAAATCTTATGTGACGAAATCGACATCAAGTCAATATTCATGGCATTGACGTCGAGAGGGATCTTGCCCACAGCCTGAGCAGCGTCAGTGTGGAAGAAGATCTTCTTCGATCGGCACAGCTTGCCAATCTGTTCGATAGGCTGGATGACACCAATCTCGTTGTTGACAGTCATGACACTGACAAGAGCAGTCTCGGGTCGGATAGCAGCCTCAAGATCTTCCATCTTGATAAGTCCATCATTCTGAACAGGCAGATAGGTGACCTCGAAACCCTCGTCCTGAAGGTGACGACAGCTGTCGAGTACACACTTGTGCTCAGTCTGGGTTGTGATGATGTGCTTCTTCTTGCCGGAACGGCCAAAGAAGCGAGCGACACCCTTGATGCTCATGTTGTTACTCTCAGTAGCACCGCTGGTAAAAATGATTTCCTTGGGATCAGCTCCGATAAGCTTAGCAACGTGCTCACGCGCATCCTCCACTGCCTTCTCGCTTTCCCAGCCGTAGGCATGTGTCCGCGAATGAGGGTTACCATAGACGCCGACGTAGAATGGCATCATTGCATCGAGGACTCGAGGATCGACAGGTGTGGTAGCCTGCATATCGAGGTAAATAGGACGCTGGCCCTCTTCCATGACTGCTGCTGACTTCAGGACCTCTTTATGGAAAAAAATTAGCCTTAACCTCAAGAAATGTCGCTCTGCTGCGATAGTTGAGTTTATGCACATACCAGCCATTGGGCTAACTTTGGCATTGGAGGGAGTGCCAGGGGGAGGGATGTCTGCAAAAGCTGTCTTATCGAGCTTGATAGCCGTCTCGACCTGGGCATTATCCCTCTTGGTCTCCGAAACATATCCTCTTCGTGATGTTTGCCTCGCCACAGCAGCTGCGCGAGCCATGCCTCTGAGAGGGGCTATGGTAGCGCGAGAGCCTGTGCTCAAGCTGACTCGGCCTGCCGAGCGCAGGGCGCAGGATGCGATTCTTGAAGACATGATGTATGGAATTTGATTCCTAGCAGTTGCAAGGACGAAGAAAAAAACGTCGAGCGAAGCCAGTGGGAGAAGAAGACAAGAAGCGAAATCCAGTGGAGACGTTGAGCTCCATGTCGAGAATTTGTCATTAGCTTGGTCGGCTCGGGCACTCGGTGATAAGATTCCGACGGTTCCGGCCCGGTGATTGGTCTAAAAAGCCGGGGAGCGCTCTTTTTAGGCCTTAGGCTGTGGCGGACGGCAAACCAAGCCGTGAGGAGAAAGAGATGGAAATGTCATCAATTTGGTCGTGGCAAGCAATTGTTTGATAACCTAGATAGTCAGATTGAAAGATGAAGGTTTGTTGATGTCTTTGAATTGTTTTATCGAGCCTGTGGGTATACCCAGTAAGCAGAAGACATGTTCTGCATGTTAAGCTTCAGAATCATCAGGGCTTGAAACCTCATATTGTCTTTATTTTACATACTTCCCTCGAACTGTAATCTCGGTGCTTTATATCTCGGGGTTTTATGAGCACAACATGCCCGTTCGCATTCTCCGAAGCGATTAGTAGTAGATTTCCATTGTGGTAGTGAGTGAAGAGTCTGAGTGAGAGTGATCCCTGAAAGCTGTTCAGTGACGCAACCCAATTACCATGAGGTGACGCAGTTGTGGCTGGCTACAGTACTTATTACCCAAGCAGAATAGTAGCTTGGGTGGCCTAACCTCCATAAATCTCAAGGCAACAGTCAAATGGAAGCTTCCATTGTAACAATCATCTAGATTTCAGTATTTTGTCAAAGATGGATATTATGAATACACTTGCATAGGTGCTTTAGTGAAAGAAGAAACTTACCTAATTTCAAATCAAAAGAAACCCCTAGTTTATCCATACTTACCCACGTTCTTAAGCTTCAGGCCTCTTTCCCTCTCCCAGAGCTTGCTTAGGTGCTTTGATTATTTGTTCAACAACGATAGCCACAATAAAATACAGGTCCCGCGGCATTTGGCAGGCTTGGCAACAAGGCGTAGGTAGGCTACAAGACAGGCTGGGTAGCAAAAAAAAGGACGACCTTGGAGCTAAAACACAGCCACACAGGTGGACGTCACCGTTCGTTCCACGACTCAACTCAAGTCATTGCCTTTAATTGTGCTGGATAAGTTACCTTCTTGTCCAACTTTGGCGGCCTCGCGACTGAGGCTTTTCGCGATCTTGACTCCCCTTCCACCAGCTCCGCTCTTAGTCCTACATCCATAGTACAACAACTATTGCCTTGCTCCCATCATGAGCTTCAAAGGCTTCCAAAAGAGCCTCACCCGGGTAAGCCTTGCCCCCTCATTTGTTTGTCCTTGGAGTTCCAACTCGTCTGGCGCGTGCGAAATGGCATGCTTGCTCGCGACTGGATAGCCGAGACACGTCAGGACTATCGACCAACGCCGAGTAAGAAGGAGAAGAAGCAGATATACTGACACCTCTTCCCCCTCACAGGCTCCGCAACAATTCAAGCAAAAGTTCAACATCGGCGAGCATACTAAAGATGCTGTTTACATCGATGCCGAACGACGCTTCCAGGAACTCGAAACCGAAACCAAAAAACTCCACGATGAATCCAAAAAGTACTTCGAGTCCATTAATGGCATGCTCTCCCACCAGATCGAGTTCAGTCAGGCCATGACCGAAGTCTACAAGCCCATCTCAGGTCGCATGTCGGACCCCGACTCGATCAAGGTCGAAGGAAACCCCGAAGGCATCCGTGCCTGCGAAGAATATGAAGCCGTTGTCAAGGACTTGCAAGAGACGTTGGCCCCAGAGTTGGAAATGATAGAATCTAGGATTATCCGTCCCGCCAACGAGTTGCTCGACGTCATCAAGGTGATACGCAAGAGCGCCTTGAAGCGTGAACACAAGCGACTTGACTATGACCGACATCGCACCACCCTCAAGAAGCTGCAAGACAAGAAAGAACGCACTGCCAAAGACGAAAAGGCAATGTGGAAGGCCGAAGGAGATGTTGAATTAGCTACGCAGGAGTTTAACTACTTCAACGACCTTCTCAAGGATGAGCTTCCAAAGCTGTTCCAGCTCGAGCGCGAGTTCATTCAGCCTCTGTTTCAGTCGTTCTACTACATGCAGCTCAATATCTTCTATACGCTACACGAGAAGATGCAGAATTGCGACATTGGGTACTTTGATCTGACACTTGATATCGAGGACGCTTTCCACGAGAAGCGCGGCGACATTCAAGAACAAACGGAGGCTTTGTCCATCTGCCGGTTCAAAACAACTGGCCGCCCACGACCTGTCCGGTACGGAGCAAAGCCTGCTCTCGAAGGTCCTAAGCAGCCTGCACTCCTCACACAAGGAGGCGAAGATTCCAAGCCTTCAAGCAGTTCAGTCACCAGCCCGAAGATCGGTGGCTGGCAGCGTCCAGCCTCGACTGCAAACGACTCGGCGGCTCCTCCTCCTTACACACCCCCGACAGGAGCCAATTCAGGCCTAGCAGCCCTTGCTGCTGGCAAGAAGAAGCCCCCACCTCCCAAGCCTAAGCCCAAGCCCATGCGCTTGACAGCTCCTGGGGTGGAAACCGTCACAGCTCTCTACGACTACGCTGCACAAGCCGAGGGAGACCTAAGCTTCCGAACTGGTGATGTTATTGAGATTGTTACAAGAACGCAGAATGAAAACGAGTGGTGGATTGGACGATTGCAAGGCAAAGAGGGCCAGTTCCCAGGTACGTGTTTAAGTGTCTCAAGATTTTTGTTGCTGAACTAATGCGTGACAGGCAATTATGTTCAACTCAACAGTTGAAAGGCTTATCGTTGAAATCGCGACAACACTTTCCTTTCACCGCCTCGATACTATGACATGAAGCGAACTATCTTATTATAACCCGCTCGCAATAGACGCTCATAATTTCGGATGGTAGCATCACTGGGTATGGATCTTAAGGGGGCTATGGCGCATCATGTGAAGCGAAGCACAGGAGTCCAAGCGGAGTAGACGGAGCAGCAGGTCTTTATGCTTGCTCGAGGTCCTGGAAACGAGAACCTAGATTCTTCCAATTCTGGAGATACAAGGAGCCTACGTGGCCAAGAAGATGAGGCATTTCTGGCGTTATGGATAGGGTTCTTGTTTGTCTGTAGAAGCAGATAACACAATTAGTATTGTATTTTAACCCGACCTTTGTTGGTGAAGACGTTGGTGATTTTGGTTGTCATGGGAAAGCTTGTTGCTGTTTTGAGAACAAGTTTGATCACTACAAGAAGTATGAGGCTCTCAACACGTGCACACATTCATCAACAGAGCTAACAGTAGTTAAGAAATCAGGCTCGGAGCCTGATTCCAAAAACGGGCGTCTTAAACCTTGGACACATAGAAATTGAGGCTCAAATGCGGGGATCTGCATGACCACCACCTCCCACTACTGTAACCTACCTAACTGCAAGCTTCTGAATCTGCATTGGTCAATTGATCAATTTCTTTTAGAGGAAAGGGATATCAGCAGGTACCGTACTCGTACAGAAAGACGTATTGGCCGACCGCACCACGAAACAGCTTGTTAATAATAGGATTGGGGAGGATTGTTGCCAGATTGCTTATAACCACAATACCCAGGTATCCGCAAAGGTTTCCCATATTGGCTGCACAAGAAAAGAACCACCACCAAACCAGCCTTCTTCCAACCGATTCAACAACGTAAATAAGTAGGTAGGCATGTGTAACTTGCGTAACCTCTACACCAACTCGGCCTGCCTACTGACCCATAATCGGGAGATTCTGCACAACGAGCACAAGCCTATGAGAATAATGGCCCTACTCTCCATGCCTGTCTTCCACATAAGTGTATACACTACCAAGATCCATGTGATCTTTCCCATCAACCAAAGAGCCTCATTAAACCTTGATGCCTACCTGACGAACTAGCAATTCTAGTTTCCAAACTCCGATTGCCGTTATTTTGGCCGGTTTAACCCGGGCAGAGACATGGGGCGGTCTTTGATGGCGTGCTCTGACTGGGGTGCCATTGGAAAACGAGGCTCGGTCGAGTTTGAGGCTCTGCTTTTCTGCCTCCCTCTTGAAGATATCTACTTAAGAGTGCCCTTGACCATTCAGAATATCATCATATCTGTACACGAGCCAGCATTCAGCGCTTTGGTGAACATGACATTGCATTACTCTACCAGATCTCGTCTCTTTTCCCCCTTTCAGTATCGCCATGAGCCTTTTGAGACTACCTGTCGAAATCATATCCCTCCTCGTTGAGCTGCTCGACGTTGACGATGTCTTCAATATGGCATTGAGCTGCCGCTTTCTCAGCTGCATTCTCTATGACAGACGGATGTGTCGGCTTGCACTCATGGTTCGTCATATTATGATCCATATCTTTTCTTACTCTCGGAGCTAGTTGGCTGACGAGAGCTTAGAAAGCCCCATACTCCCCGGAGGCTCAGCAGGTGAAGTCAAGCGACGATTGTCCAAAGGCGTTCCGTAAGCTGGCTAAGCGACGAATGTCCGTCCGCGCCGCTGAGCCATGGATGGTTGCTATAGTGGCCATGGCAGATCAATTCATCTATACAAATGGCCACTTGTGCTACACCATTGAAAACACGCATCTGCGTGTTCTCAATACCCTACAACAGACACCTACAACCGAACTAACGGTTGACGTGTCGCTGCTTCTCAAGCTTGCGGTCCGTGATTATGATCATCTTCGACCGCATACAATTGAGCCTCTCTACTTCGCTGAAGGAGTTTTGTCATGCCTTGTCACTCAGGTACTCGAAGATTCGAACACGTGCAGCTGGCTCATCATATTTGAGCTGAAACAGAACCCTAGCTGGGTTGTTGTACAACGGCCGTGCTCAATGCATCCCATCTTTGTACGCAACGACAAGAACTATCTATTCTGGGGCTCAAGATCACATTCCACACTCGAGGGCTCTTACCGATGGGGCCTTCATTGTCTCAATCTTCAGACGCGCAAATGGTCAGATTCACAACTGATCTTATGGGACTTTCATGGGGCAAGTATAGGGTCAGATATCTGTTTTGACATTATCGATGGCCAGTTCTATTGCGTTTCGAATACGTTGAAAACACGGACCGAGGATGGCGCATGCAACAATTTTTACCAGGTCGTACGATTTCCCGTGCATGATGCAGTGCAGGCAAGGTGCGAGAAGCCTCTGATGCGCAATCTCTGGCGCCGCCATGATTCCGAGGGCCTGGTAGATGAGCGCTGGACATCTCTACAACTCAGTAAAAGCGAGAAAACTGGCAAAGTATCTATCATTGAGATACGAAAGGAGTGGTGTCTGGGAAATGCAGGCAGTCAGAGGACATGCTATAGGAGAGAGCTTCAGTTTGGCCAACAAAAAGCCGATAATTCACCACCAGAATCTCTTCTTCTAATGCCGCCAGACTCTGTGGAAGGAAATCCTGCCGAAGAGGAATCGGAAATCAAGGCTTACATCGAACAAAGAGCATGTAAGGATCTTCATGTCGGCGATGGCCCGAAGGATACTAGGACATACACCCTCCAAGAGTGCTTTGTCCGTTCATACAATCCATCATGCAACTCATTCATTGATCTTGTCTCTGAAGCCTACAATCAAGACTCATCACTACAACTCAGAGTACAACCCAAGGAACAGAGATCATTAGTCAAACTTTGGCCACGAGATCAGTATCCGTACCACCACGATGGTGTACTAGCTCAGCTGCATGGTGTTGTCAGCCCGATACAGCCGATCAGGGGAGTCGAGTGGAGTATGGATGAGCGGATACTGGTTTATTCGCCAACCCACATGGCTTCTGGACAACTGAGGCCCCTTGTCCTCATATCATTTGATCCAGGCTTCGTTCTTCCGGGCTTTCCAAACTATCGATGTCACAGCGGGGAGATGGAATACCAGCCCAACAACCCCCCTCATATGCAAGGGAATACTATTGGTCCACCAAATGAAACTCCGTCGCCGTCAAGTCAAGGAGTTGACGAGAGTTCGTCGGCGAATGGAGAGTATCACAAGACCGTTTCGAACTTCATCGAAGTGCGGCCTTCGCTTTATCGAACGATGAACATGGGTAGCGGGAATGCACATGGCTTCAACATGTCATATTCTACCCCCTAGGCATTAAATTCCGCGATGTGACTGGCCTCGATTTTGAGTAACAACGAGGCCTCCTATGCCAAAGTTGAAGGGGGCAGCGCGCTACTCCTCATCCTCGAACTGCAAATGCTAGAGAGATAGATGATAATAGCTAAACATTGCGACTGAATGAGGCCGGGATATTCCTTTTACTACGTACCCTTAGCTGCATGTGGTACTCAATAATAATCTCACAAATATGCAAGTGACAGGCGAGCTTCTACACATTCGATCTCACCTAGTGTCAGTTCAGGCTGCGTCACGCAATATCGAGAAACGAATGCGGGCAGTACCTGGTCCTTGTGGGGTAGTCATGCTCAGGGCAAGGGAATCCGACTATATGCAGGACATGGATTCATTGTGAATTCAAATTCCAATGATGTGTCACATGTGCAAATGCTGTTGCCATTGGGCCAGTAGCAACAGCAACGCCCGCTCAAAGCTATAAACCAAGTTTAACAACGCATCGTACAGACTCAAAGCCGATTCAAAGCATAAAGCACAGAAAAAGTGCAACTTTGGAGTGAGTGGGAAGCAATTGGTGACACCCTCAATGGAGCAAGGTTGCACAAGTACTTCCAGTACCCAAAGGGTTTCCAAGACAGGGAAATAATATATATAGATATAGTACTTCAGCATGAAAATGCAAGATTCTGTGAGCGGACATGAACCATTTATTCATAAGTGCAAGGATGAACACATTTGTTTTTGATGCTTATGTCCATTTCAAATATCCGTCTTTCCCCCTCCATGACCCACGCTATGTAGTGTCGCACACATGACAAGACATGATAAAAACACGCTCTTCAAGATACCCAGAAGTGCAACAGGACTGTCTAGTTGCCAATATTCTCTGGTTAGAAATGTAAAAAAGCCAAACAGTAAACTTCGCACGGTGGCGGCATCGACGGTGCAGCATTTGAATCCAGACCTTGAGACCCCTAAACACACAGGCCAACATCCAGTAATAGAAATTAAAAAGTACATGAGCTCGTGAGCATTTAAATATTCGCCTGAAGCATTTTCTCTGGTAGCCAGTCCAATCAAAGCATTGAAACAGCGGGTTTAATCGCTGACTACTTTCTTCGGCGACCAAACATCTTGGATAGGCTGCTACCGCTCTCTTCTTTGACGGGAGGAGAAGGGGCAGCTATGGGCTCAGGTGGCGGTTCCGAGGTTCGAAGGAACGCTGCTAGATCCGATGTACGGGAAACGTTGGAGGTTGCATCTCGGGGCTCAAATTTCTTCATAGGGACACGACGTCCAGAGGGGGCTGAGGAAACAGGCGGCGGTCGAGATTGGTTCTCGCCTGTGGGCATTCCATATTTGTCATATCCAGATGGGACGTTAACTTGGATGGGGATGTAATTCCTGAGACCAGCGCGACTGCTGAGTGATCGGGTGTCGTTGGCTTTAGGTGAAGCAGGGGCGTTACTTGAATGGCTACTTTCCTTTCGAGTGAACCTTCCCATCAGGCTCGGCGCACTAGCCTTCTTCTTTGGCATCTTTTCGGAGATGGGAACTGAGACTGGCTCTGGCGGAGGTTCACAGTTCATGAGGAACTCTGCCAAACTCTCTTCTTTCTTAACAGGAGGTTTGGGCGTCGCGAGCAAAACCTCGTCGCCCTCCTCATCCTCATCACTAAAGTCAATGGCATAAGGGTCCTTGACACGTCGAGTTTTGCGTTTCGGCATCATGTCATCATCATCAAACATCTTGTTAGTGGGAGCAGGTTGACCCTTGTTTTTCAGAAGAGCTGTGTTGGAGTTGATAGATGAGTGAATAGAAGGCATCGATGACTCTGTACCGTGAGTCGAGGCTTGGCTGTATCGAATATCGGGGATGCTGGCATCAACGGCCTTGCCGCCCGACGGTTCTGCGGCACCGGTCGTGTCCCAAGGTGCGATGTTCTGAGGAATACGGTTGCTGTTTGCGCCTGGGGGTCCCTGTCGGATAAAGTCGATTAGATCCGAACTGCCACTACGAGACTGCGTCACAGCCTCACGCGGTGTATAGCGATTTCGATTGCTTGCCGACGAAACTCGGCGACTATCGAGGCTGGACTTGCCAAGGGTATTTGGGTTGCTCACATTTCGTTGGGTTGGACGGCTGTCTCCCGCAGGACCAGTAGATTTGATAAATTCTGCAAAATCTGCGGTAGATTCGCTGGGCACTCGAGCGTCCCTAGGTGCAGCCGACATACGCGGTCTTCCCGTGTTAGGGGCTGGGAAAGGCTTTGGCCTGTCATCTGCAACCCGGGTGTGGGGAGATGACCGCTTTATATCATTTGTGGCTGATGAAGACTTGGAACGGTGGTGCGAAAGACTATCCTCGCCTTTCCTTGACCCCTTGAAAGTCGAGGTATCAAGAGGCTGATTGTGCTGTCATCCTTGTTAGCTCGATGCTTCTCTGAACACTACCGCTTTACTTACATCCATATTGCGCATGTTCTCGGGTGTCAACGTGTAGGTGATGGTTTGGTTACTCTGTATCAGTTCCTCAAAATTACGAGCTACGTTGGAACGGCTACCACTGTCTTCGGAGGTTCTAACGGCCTTCAGACGACTGATACCGGACGAGGCTGATGAGCCGGAAGTGTGAGTAGGTCGTGGTGTCTGCCCACTTCCGCCTTCTTCGTCCGAATCCCTTGTCTTTGAGCGCTCTACCGAGACCATACCGATACTGTGCGTAGGGGAGGTAGGAACCTTTTCATTTCGTGGAGCCTGACGATTCGACTGGGAAGAAGATGATTGCGGAAGGACTGGTGATTGTGGCGCTCCAACAATGCCTTGAGGCCGTTTACTCTCAGTGGGCGAAGCGGCTTCAGGAACAGTCGGGGTAGATGGTTGGTAGGCCAGATACTTGTGAGGCCTCTGTTCCCGAATTCGATTTCGGTCACCCTCTTCGTCCGACTCAGAAATGGTTGCGGCACTGGGAACTGAGCCTCGCATAGCGTCAACAGGGGAACGGCTCTTGGGAACTGTAACAACTGGACGCGGTGTAGCCGTTAGAGTGTTCTGCGCCTGCGCATCAGCTGCGCTGGTAACATTGGTGAGGCTACCACTTGAAGGAATCGTCAGGCTTGCACGGCGGATACGATCTGCCGCATCAGCCGAAGGTGAACGAGATCCGCTGGGACTCTTGGGACCGGCCACATCAATAAGGCGAGCCGAGTGCACACTTGAGGATCTCTTGAGCGGGAAAGGGCCGCCAGTATCAGAAAGTGCTGGTGAGGAGCTTCCAGCCACCGACACCCGAGCCGAAGTCAGTATCTCTGCTTTCTCGTATGTTGGGTCTTCCTCTGCAGTCTCCTGCCGCGATTGGATGCGGCTTGTGATGATCTTTGACAATCGTTGGTTCTTCTTTACCGCAGGCTCTGGGACCAGCTCATTTTTTAACTTATCCTCTTCAGTCTCCTTTGCCGGATCAGTACTGCTCTGCTCAGCCTTGTCATTCTCAGACAGGTTTTTTGTATCTTCTTCAGTGCTCTTCAAGGTGGGAACACCTTCCTTTAAGCGTGTTACGGCAGCACGGTATGGAGAGGCGCCGGGCGTTGGAAGTGAGTTCGAACGCTTTCGACCAGTAAAGTCGGGTGTGTTAGGCTGAGACAGAGTTGGCGTAGGAAGGCCTTGGAAAATTCCTAGTGGCATAATGAACAAACTCTTTGGTCGACCACTGTTGGCTTCCTCTTCAGTATCTTCCTCCTCTTCTTGATCGTCCTCATCGCTGTAATATGTCAGGCCCGGAACTTCGATTTCATCTACATCCTTGTCTCCCATTGGAAGCGCGATCTGAGACGGCTCAACTTCAGCTTTGGGTTCTTCTTCAACATCGCGGGTCGCAGCCCCACTGAGAGCAGGAGAGTCACTGATTACGCTGTCTTGTCTCGGGTGTCCGTCAGACGCCCTTGAAAAGGGGCGGCCGTTTAGGTCAATGACAGGCGATCGTATCCGCTTCTTCCAACCCCTCCATAATCGCCCCAGTGTTCGGTCGAGCGCTACTCTCTCCATGTCTTGCTCTTCCACAACAATACGGTCAGCAACATCGGAAGGGTTTCGGGTTCCTTCGCTGATCTCTTTTTGGCATTTCGTCCGCAATCTGTGGTATGCGGCTTGACCCGCAACAGTGAGGGTCAGCTCACCCATGTACTCAAGAACAGAGGTGAGGAAAATTGCGACAGCTGGTGAGATAACATCGCTAGCCTGTTCGTTGGCACCAAGCTCAAGGTTTTCCTGTTCCATGTAGAGGTCTTCATCTTCCTCCTCCATGTCGCCCAGAGAAGAGTAGACCATGCATCGAAGACGGGTGCGCTTCCAAACCAGCTCCAGATCCCAGTCGCGCGCTTTGTCGCCTTGAGGAGCAACATAGTCCTCCTCGTCGCCTTCCCCAAGGTATTCACGCAGCTCCTCATCAGCGTTGTTGACAGCGTCTTTCGCTAGTTTGGGTTTCAGTACCTCGGAAACGGCCGGTCGCAGGTTGGCGAGTGTGGTAGCGTGCGACCTGGATAGAAAGTTGAAAAGTAATTGATCAAGGAAGTTGTTGACAAGTTGAAGTGCCTCTATCGTGACGAGCGCAGGTTCACTAGCCGGCTCAATACCATGCTGATCATACCAAGTGTCGGCGTGGCTATCATGGTCGTTTGTAATTATTTGGGAAGCGGCCGACGCGGCAATGAAGGCCGCTGTAGGTGATACAGACAACGGTGACAACATGAGACTGTGGGCGATGGTGGAAGGTCGGTCGCTGGAGAAACTTTGTGTCCTGGATCTCACGTCGCGAGGAGAGATGATACCAGAGGTTGGTCGCGACACATTCGGGTCGCCATTTGAGGTCGCCATGACTGCAGTCTATATTTGTTGGTGGGCAGACCTGCACAGGTCACCCTAGGAAGAAGAAAGAAATAGAGTCGGGAACAGTGTCTGGTCGCTGTAGGCTTTCGATTGCCTTGTGCGACGTGAGGCGCAATCGGGATCGGACAGGCGCAAAATTAGAATTGGGGTTCCAGCTCTTATCCTGCCGGCTTGCGAAATGCTGGGGGGGATGAGTGTGCTTCGACGTGGCTGAACGGCAACGATATTGGCCGACGGGTCAATGCTGATTCCTGTTAGTTGAGAGTCGCATGAGACGTAGTCTGAAGCACAGGAGTAGAGCGGAGCGCAGGGAACGGAGAGTTGCTTTTGCGTAACCACAAGTCGCAGATGTACGACAAGTCAACCATTGTGCAAGACAATAGCTGACGGACACGGAAGCGCCAAACGCCGCAAGCCGACGGCACCAATGCAACGGCAGGTCAGCAACAGAGGCAGTTTGGCTACATGCGTTGACCGTGTTTGCTTGGTGGTGGTGAAGCAAAGGAAATGAAGGAGATGGGGACAAGAGAGAAGCAATACTAGACTAGACGTACCTTGGAGCAACAAAAGGCGATAAAGGACACCAAATAAGTAAATTGTTGCGGCGTCGCAAAAGCAAAGGCGATAGATAGGTAGACAAGAATGGAATAAACAGTCAACCTGTGATAAGAACAAAAGTTGAGGAGGGGAAAAGAAAGAGATCAAGGTCGAGGTCGAGGTACGAATAAAGGCAGAAGAGGATAACAGTTTGAGGAAGAGGCGTGAGCGTTGTCGATCAGGTCTCCTTGTTTGTCCAAGCTCACGGGCTCGGTTCCTGCTAAGGGTCTCGTTCGGGCGACGGATCGTATGTATGCAAGCCCCTGGACCAGACGAGACTAAGCTAAGACTAAAAGTAGGTAAGGACTGGAAGTGTTCTGTTCTGTCTGTCCGGGGAGGGGTACATACATCCCTGTCAGAGTGCCATGAGGTACAGGTCGGTACATGGCCTAATGGAGGACAGAATCGACACCATAACGCGGGCACTATCAGCGCATCACCCACTGAAGGCGCTGTTAGGTGATGGGATTTGCGACGAGGCCTAGAAGAGGCCTAGGCTGCGGACAGGGATGGAGATGATGGTGGATGGATTCGATGTTTCCACGAACCTAGCTGAGGACAAGATGCGATGATAGACGATGCAGTGATTGGGCTCATGATCTGAAGCAGATCCACAGCGCCCACCGTTCCTGGACAAGGGCCGGGCAGTATCGCAGGGTTTGAGTCAGGGACTCTTTGGTTTCTTAATTGGAGTAATAAGGGGGGGGACTCCAGTAATCAGGAGTTTTGGTGGTGTCGCTGTTGTGCATCTAATTGATTAATGTTGCGTCAAAGGATGAAAAGCAAGCCTTTTCGCTTCTGCAATTCGAGCATATACGGTACCCAGCAGGCACATGCAATGCAAGCGCAGCCCATGGATACTACCTACATGCCAAATGCCTCTTGTGGCTATTACAGTCTCGCCTAGATTCTACGTTAAATACAGAGTAGATACATGGCAAATTAATTGACTTTTTAGTATGTCCCATCTAGCCTAGTCGGACAGTTACTCCGTCATGTTCGCTACCAAGTTAGTCTTCAAGCCTCCTTATAGCTTCATCGGCAAGACCGTCCCTGTGGTTCCCATCGTCCATGACTAACGATAATGAGTACTGGACCCTAGGTAGGACAAGTTATTGCAAGTCATTGCACATGCAGATTCCATGTTGTGGTTGGGCAGTATACATACATACATACATACATACATACATACATACATACATACAATTAGTAGGTTAGTATCTTGATATGAACATCAACCGGCCTGTGCGGAGATGTTTCTGGTCTTGTGCACTTTGGGTTGATCGCCGGGTAGAATTTTAAGTTGTTCTTTCTCGTTGTGAAACGTGGTTTCTCTTTTGGAGTTGAAACCTCTCATTCTCTATTGTCTCAGATATTCTCCTGTTTCGCACCACAACTACCTAGGTACCTCCTTGCTTGCTGTACAATTCACAGCGTTGATCTAGGTACGTACCAGTTACTTCCATGGTCAGTTAGTACCTAAGGTACTCTGTACCCTCTGCCAATAAATACAGTTCTCGCACAGACAGTTCACAGGGCTCACAATGCTGCTCAAGCTCATTAGCTTAGATTTTACGGTTCCGCACCGTCCAGTATCAGATACCGGTCTTTACGCTCGACGGACGTTCTACAACATGGCCGGCCGAGGGCTATGTGTAGCTACCAGCCACCGCAGGTCAATGCTCACGCTACAATAACTCATCTAGCCCCCTTCCATCCAAGACTGAACTCTAGCTCTAGGTAGGTAGGTAGCTGGTAGGTAGGCGTAGGTACTCTAGGTGCCTCGCGACTGAACTGAACTGAACTGAGCTTCTCCACAAGCCACGTGGATCAAATGGAATGTTGGCTGCTCCTAGTATTTCTTATGTACAAGTGGTAAGGTGTTACGATGGAACATGGAATATGGGACCCAAATCTCAAAAGGTACCTGTATTTGGAAATGATGCCAAATAGTGACGATCCCAATCCCCGTTTCACTGACAAAACGTGCAGTGATTATGTACAGTCCCGTCTCCATAGCGGCAATACGCGCGTTTGTAGGTACGCACATTACCTAACTACTAAGGTAGTACCTGTGGACAAATTGCCTGCAAGACTAGTAGTAGACACTTTACGGGTACAATGATCAGCAGTCTGAGCTTTCCACGTGTTGCGTGCACTGTAATTACATTAGGTAGCATCAGGGTGATGCATTGGTGACTGTTCGGGCCTTTGCTCCCGTTTATCTCTTCAAGCATATAACCAGGGTTCACCAAACAATGGAGAATAATTAAACTACCAACGATCCTACAAAAACATGGCATAATTGATAATGACCCGGATATCAATCATCGGTAGGTACCTATAGCAGCACGGATGGATGGCAAAGAAATCATCATGCTCATTACCTTACTTACCTTCTTCTTCATGTTACACCAACACCGTGTATCGACCGGCAACCTGCAGAACTCGACAGAAACAATTCCTCCCTAGATCCCATAAATGAACTAGAAGCTTACTCACTTTCTAGGCCTTATGTGGCTGCGTGTGGAAACTCAAAAACAGACCCGACTCATAAACTAGGTAATAAACCAACTAACATGTGTTGGTTAACGGATTTTTGCGCCCCTCAGCAGGCACTCCTATTCCTATTTTACTCCATCTTCAATCCCACAGTAAACACACAAACACGGAGATGAAAACTTTGCGCCTATATGTAGTGGCAAGCAGTGTCTTTTCACGTCATAATCGGGTATTTTCTCTCCAGTGTTGGACGGTTTGATAGCACCCAGCTCCATGGGACAGGATCAGGCTCAACATCAGGCCCCCAAGATCACTAGCAAGTCATGATCGAGGTACGACAAGGAAAAAAGGGATCGACACAAAGAAAAAGTTTATTAGTGGCTGCCGTGTCTCGGAACTGTCTGAGACATCGTTATCTCGAGTCTCAGCTTTTCTTGCTCACTAGAACTTACCCAATATTTATATCGTGTGGTGTCGTCGTCACTGAGAGAGATCTCCCTCTCAACTCTGCACTAGCTTTAGTCTCATCCCCTGTCAGCTTAGCTCAGTTCAATCCTTTCAACCAACCATTTCTGGCATAACGCGGCTGTAGTCTGCATCATTCAAGTGTCAGGATGGTGGGGATGACCGTCCAGAATGCTAATTGGTGTGCCTTGGGTATTGCGTGCATATGCATGTAAAAAGAAAATACGGGCTCGGGCTGGGGCAGAGGCTGTCAAAGATGATCAATATTGATGCGTCACCTTCTCTCAGCGCCTCATACGATGCCATCTAAGCCCTGGCTGAGTGAGGACTCGTAGGGCATAAGAACCTGGCTCGGCCGACATTCAATTGTTCCTAATGGCGTTTATGGTAAATCCAAATAGCATACCCTGTCCTCGGGACAGGTCCTTGCGTCAATGTTTGCTCGAATATTCAGCCATTATCGGATGATAAGAGCAGGAACAACAAGGCATGACGCCTCTTATGCACACTGCCTTGGTCTATGTGACAA
Source organism: Fusarium armeniacum (assembly GCA_013618295.1). Lineage (NCBI taxonomy): Eukaryota > Fungi > Ascomycota > Sordariomycetes > Hypocreales > Nectriaceae > Fusarium > Fusarium armeniacum. The sequence goes on along the minus strand of JABFER010000157.1, from coordinate 87,841 downwards.
AATCGGATGATTAGGATCTGCAGTGGGAATTAAATATTCACAGGTGATAGATAATGTTGAGAATCTTGAGAGTGGCTGATATTGTGGTAGTCTCAATACATATTTTCAGCAGTGGCTTGCACATCGATACAGCGCACATGTTCCCGTAGGAACGGAGTTACAAGAAACCGAATGGTCTTTTATTCGCTACATGCTACTTCTCGATAGTCTCAATGAGTGGATGTGGCCGATGATATCCCCATCTCCAGGCGGTGCGGTATGTCGGACTGGCTCATCCCTCCTATATCGAAACCACAACGGCAACTCGTTTGCGGGCTTCTCAATAGCACGACGCCCTATCCCACGATACCTTGTCCGAATGATTCTGGTTCAGCCCTGGAACTCTGGGGAGTTGCATCCCCCAAAAGATTCACCCCTCGATTTGGGCCTGACTGCAGCACAATCGAAACACTGCGGCGTAGCTGGGGTTCTTCGGGAGATGATGGGCAAGACAATGTTTCGCTCTCGTTATCGTTACCCGAACAGTTACCAGAACTGTCTCGAGACATCAGGCCTTGAGGCCGACGAACTGGCCTTGGCATGGGCTGCTCCTTGGAAGCCCTCCAAGCTTTTCTATCATAGTTGTTAGCATTCGTAAGCACTGACGGCGGCACGATGATCTTACCTTTGGCACTCCCATACCTACACAGACGGCATTCTTCCTTCTCCAGGCTGACACCCTCGATGATGACTTCGGGGCAGTTCACCATCAACTCACCGCGGATGCAGAGTTGGACGATGCGGGTGCTCAGTCGTGAGCACTCCTTGCACTGGACGCTCTCGCCTCGACACATACCTATTGATAAAGTGGTTAGTATCGATCCTGGGGTGTGAAGTATCGATTGACTCACTGGATAGATGGTAGTGATGGGTGTGGACCTCCGGCGATCGTAGAATAGAAACGTGGGATGAATCTTGCTACCAGGCAAGAGATGCGATCAAGACGATTAATATATAGTAAGAAAGAATGATTGAATGAGTGTCCCTTCCAGAGGTGACATGAGATTATTCGTTTTTTGCTGTTCTGTAGAATTCACCTTGTGAACAACCAGTGTTCTAGATATGAATGCTGTTCGTAGTACTGAGGCCTGCTCTGTGAAGAATGGAAAGATGAAAACAGATTGTATGTTCGGGCCACAAGAATACAGCAGATAGCATGTTAATTAATATACCTCTATGAACATCATCAAATAACACATACTTGTCCCGCCTGCATTGTTCCAAGTTGCTATTTTGATCTTGTTTCAGTCGGTGGCTGTATTTGTTTTGTTGGTGAGTTGCTTTATTGCCCTCGCCCAACTCCTTTGTTCACAAGAACAACAACCATGGTTGCGTCCGCCTCGAACACCATAATTAGAAACATAACAGCACTAAGGTTTAGTCTCGGGGATTCTTGGTGTGTATCTGCGTGCACTTTACTGAGATGTGTTTGAGTCGTCAGATGATTCCAGCTTGAGAAATTGTAGCTAGTTGGATAGGCAGTTCGCCAAGTCAAATATTAATCAATTCAATACAAGAGCCATTAACGAAGTCAACTTGCTTTATCAAATGATTCTGTTTGTTTGTGGTTAACATTTAGAGTTAGATCATTACTGAGGTAGGCTTGTCGTTGCCTGCCAGTGTCGAGATGTGCTGCTGCGTTTGCACTTTCTCGCAGGCAGCTTTTATTGTTTCTATTGAAAGCAACATATTAAGTCAAACAAGAAGGAATATGATCCACATAGTATTTCTACTGGCAACAAATCTTTCTCTGTTTCTTTAATCCTCTTGAAACACACAAGCAAGATTCTACATCAAATCATCACAAATACTATGATGTGGTCTCGTCCATTCACCATACCACAGGCTTACCTGCTCCCGTTTCTATCAATATGCCTCTTTATTATACAACTTGGCCTCTCGATAAGCGACCTTCCATCTATCAAGCTTATGCAAGACATTGTGTGCAGACAGGTTCATCAAGCCGATAGCCCGGAGCTCCTCCCTGAAGAATCTTGTCGAGACGAGCCAGTGCAGTATAGACTCAGCTTTATCATTACCGGAATGCAAATCGCCGGTACTATTTCTGGTATGCGAATCCATTCGCGATACTCTCTCATGTAATCTGTACTGACCTTTACGCAGCTACTCTGGTCGCTTTCCCGTTGGGACTTTTCGCAGACCGAATCGGTCGTCTTCCTATACTCGGGGCAAGCATCTCCAGCATGCTGCTCTCCCAAGGCTACGCCATGTTTGTGTGCTGGCAATCAGACAAGATCCCACTTGAAGCTATTTGGGGTATCGGTGTTCCCTTGCTATTAGGTGGGGGCAGGAGTGTCGCTGAAGCCATGGTGTTTGCTATCATCGCGGATATTGTACCCGAGGACAAGCGGTAAGTTACGCTTATTCTTGAGCAGACGAGTACTATTTGCTGAACACTCTGGTCAGATCAACTTGGCTTCAATGGGTCGTCGCATCTGTTCTCGGCGCGCAGCTTGTTGGGCCTGTGATATCGGGCAAGTTCGTCAAGTCCTTCTCCATATGGATGCCTCTCTTCTTATCCTTGAGCTTGATATCTGTTGGTGGTCTTGTTCTCGTCACCTTAACACCGGAGACCTTGAATCAAGTGCAGCCTCGGGATGATGGTACCGCAAACATTGACCCGTATACCTACGGTCTGGAGTTGGACAACCTCAACTTTGAGCTACCTAAGAAAGCGTCAGCACTGGCAACGGTCAAGTCGATGTTTTATAGGCCTCTTATCTGGCTTCTACCCGGTGCCGTCATGACGATACCACTGGCGAGCACACAGACCGAAATCATTATCCGCTTGATGCCAATACAGTTCGATTGGCCTCTCCATCGTTCGATACTTATCTTGTCTCTACAAAGCCTAGTCACGCTGCTCACCCTATGCATATTACTACCTGTCATCACGTACACATGGGCCAAGTTCTCTCTCTCGTCAGCTCACTTCCGATACTCCATTCTAGCTCGTTCGAGCTCCCTTCTATTCTTTGCCGGTTGTCTCTGTATGATGATGGTCACGGATGAGTCTTTTGTTATCGCCGGTCTAACCATCGCAGCTCTCGGTTCGGGTCTACCTACGCTGTGCCGCGCAATGCTAGTTGGGATGGTGGACAAAGGCCGTGCTGGAACTCTGTTTGGTGTGCTGGCAGTTGGAGAGATCTTGTGGTTCCTCATTTTTGAGACAGGCATAGGAGCGCTGTTTGGGGTTGGCTTGAGATCGTGGACCGGGATGCCGTTTTGTCTGGCAACAGCCGTAGCTTTCTTGATAGCTCTGACAGCTTCGTTAGCCCCGACGAGGGTGCTGGCGCCTGACGATGCACATGTATGCATAACATAAACTGTTATCTTGCTCATTCATATCAGTGTACAAGAATGGCTTGAAAAGCCATAATTCCCAATCCTGCACTGGTAGTTGGCTACCCTGAAGCATCTCACGCCAACATTCACGCGCTTGTTGCTCTTTAGCTGAGTCTCCAGTACAGTAGTTACTAACGCGAGTGTCTGAGATATTTGGTGTATCTTAAATATGTAATATTTGTTACCTACTCCATGTCGTGGTCTCGATTGCACAATGTTTGTTCTGCAGTGGTCAGGTTGTTGATGTGTAAACAGGTAATTGACTATTCAGAACGGTCAGACCCTTCACTACAAACTAACGTAGACTAAAATGGTATCACGTAAAGATCATAGGTTCAGATCAGTGCTTACTATGAGTGAATAATAACAGAGACTAAAGACCACCGTTACCATGTACGTGCTGCATTAGCACCACTTGATCGTCGCAATGCCGATGCAAGATGGGCCAGTAATAGAATAGTCAATTGCTCTAACAACTGCAAGTCTCGGGTTCTTTTCGTCAATATACATCCGGTTTACGTGAGACCCATGACGGTGAACCTTTGTCAAAACCTAATTGACTCGATCCCGCCACGTTTGTCTCAGTTGAAGATGCCGTTATCGAAATCGAAAGATGAGTGAAACGAGGAGAGGCCAGGGTACAGAATAAAATATCTTGGCCTGAGTACCACACAGGGTAGCTGTGCAGCAACACCCAACCCGATGCGACTATAAAGTTGATTACTGTGGCATCTCTTCCATATCGACTTGTCTCGTCAAAATACTCGTCATATCTTAATTTAGGTATTTCTAATCAGCGACACTCAGCCTCTAAAAAGCAATAATCCATCATCACGTCATTTCACGAGGGGGTCAATCAGTCCACTCCCCTGTGTTGAGCAATTTAGGAACATCGACAGTCTCTCCATCAAAGACAGTGGTTCATGACAGCGTCTGAAAGGGTTTGATCAAGATACGGCAGAGATGACAGCTCCTACGATCAACACAGAAGAGGCCCTTCGTCGGGTCATCCATACTACACCCATAATTGATCACCACGCCCATCCTCTCCTCAAACTCAGCGCGATAAGGAAACACCCTCTTCTATCCATCGCTACCGAGGCCAACGGAGATGCTATCAGGGACTCAAAGACTAGTTTGGCCCATTTCCGCGTCGTGAAACTCCTCTCTCGTCATCTCGGCACTGAGCCGACCTGGGATGCTGTCGAAGCTGCTATTGTAAGGAAGCAGAAGGGCAACTATGATGAGTGGATAAAGACATGCCTCTCGGGAATTGAAAACATATTGGTCGATGATCTCTTGGGCGATCCTGCGGATGTAGAGCCCTATCACACGCTTGATGTCTACACGAGGAGCCCAAACAAGCGTATCCTTCGCATCGAGGAAGTCGCAGCAGCTTGCATTGAAAAGGCCTGCGGACAATTCTCGCATCCTTCCGAGGCATTCTCTGGATCCGTCGAGAACTTTATGAATGCCATATATGATGCTCTTGACGATCCAGAAATCGTCGGTTTCAAGTCGGTCATCTGCTACCGAACGGGCCTCGCCGTTACTCAAGTCACCGACCTTGAGATCATCATGCAAAAGTTCCAGCTCATCTTTGATGCTAGAAAAGAGGACGGTGCTCAGACATTCGAGAGACTTGATCATGAGCCTCTCAATGACTACTTCCTTCATATCCTGGCAGGCTTGGTTCAAAACAGCGAGGATGAGCACAAAAAGCCGATCCAGTTCCACACTGGTCTTGGTGATAACGATATTACCTTGTCAAAGTCATCGCCCGCTCATCTACAGGAGTTTATCAAGACATACCCAGACGTCCCGATCGTTTTACTCCACGCCAGTTATCCATTTACCCGTGAGCTGGGGTATCTAGCTACCGTTTATGCCAACGTTTATGCTGATATTGGAGAAGTGTTCCCCTTTATTAGTCGTGAGGGACAAGAAGGGGTTGTCCGACAGATTCTGGAGCTTTGTCCGACATCAAAGATCCTCTGGAGCACCGACGGGCATTTCTTTCCAGAGACTTACATCGTGGCTGTGGATCAGCTCCGAGAAGTGTTGCAGACTGTCCTGGTTGATTATGTCAACAAGGGAGACTTTTCTTGGACACAAGCGGCCCAGATGACCCGGGACATGCTCTTCAACAACGCAAACAAGCTCTACGACCTCGGCCTGGATTTTAAGCCACTTCTCACAAACTCTAGTCATGGGCTTGAATGCTCAGAGCAGAATAATATCGCTACACTCTCCCGGTTCCTCAAGAACAAGGAAGAACCAAGGTTCTTGCAGGTGACTTGGACCGACTTCACCGCCATGACGCGAATGCGAGCAATTCCCATGCGTCGTGTATGGTCTTTACTGCGAAGCGGGGAGGATTTCACTTTTGGCGTAACCAAAGCCGGCCTCGGTATTGATCAGAGAGACTGCCCAGTACCTAATGTTACCCCGACAGGAGAGTACAAGCTGCATCCAGATCTAAGCAGTCTTCGCCTTGGGCCTCGAAAGGGATATATCACCGTCATGGGTGACTTTAAGGAAAAGGACGGATCTGCTGCGTCTCTCTGCACACGTACTCTCTTGAAGAGGACACTTGACCAAGCAGCTAAGCAAGGACTTGAATTTACGCTCGGTTTCGAGATTGAAATGGTCCTCTTCCGACGCTGTGGGGCGGCCAAGTACGAGTCTCTCGAAACAGACGGACACGCGTGGTCGGTGAACCGGGCTATGGACCATGAAGCGGCGACTGAAGTCCTTGAAGATGCCATCGAGAAGCTTGATGCCGCCGGTATATACATCGAGATGATGCATCCCGAAAGCGCCAACGGACAATATGAATTCGTGATGCCCAAAGCACCGGCGTTGGAGGCCGTGGACAACCTTCTCTTCACAAGAGATGTTATTAGTGGATGTGCTACAGCAAAGGGGTTCCGTATGACGCTTCACCCCAAACCGTATGCCACGTCGTGTGGAACAGCAGCGCACATGCATATGTCCATTTCGACGCCCATTGGATCAGAGAAGGAAGTTTACGAGCCCTTCTACGCCGGTATTCTGAAGCATCTTCGAGCCATCGTGGCATTTACGTATAGTAGCAAAGTTAGTTATGACAGAGCTGTGGACGGCTGCTGGGCCGGTGGTACTTGGGTTGCCTGGGGCACTCAGAACCGTGAGGTGCCGTTGCGCAAGGTTGAGGGCAGTCATTGGGAGATCAAGTGTATCGACGGAATCGCCAACTCTTACCTGTCGCTAGCAGCGATCATACTAGCAGGCGTGCAGGGACTCGCTGACAACGAGGCGCTCGTCTTGGGAGACTGTACAAAGGATCCCGCGTTACTGTCATCATCTGAAAAAGAAGAGCTCAACATAAGTGCGAGGCTACCCAAGAGCATACAAGAGGCGCTTCAGGCTTTGCAGCAAGACAGAGAGTTGGTTGGGTTGCTTGGGGCAGAAGTGGTGCAAAGATATGCCGATATGAAGAAGGCTGAGACGGCCGTCCTGGAAGAGATGAGTGTTGATGAGCGATGGCAGTGGATTATGGAGCGATACTGAGGTTGGTTTATGTGGTAGTAGTGATGATCTCGTCTATCTACTGCGGAGACTTTGATCTGTACTCTCCATGTAGTCGGGATTTAATTTAGTGGGAGAAGAATCGAAATGAAAACTTGGCATCTTGGATGAGAATTTGCAAATGTCATGTTCCCTGTCAGCTGAAACAATGCACCGTTTATGTATCCAGAATTTATGTGGTGATTCGTGGCTAGAGAGGCGTATAAAGCGAAGCTACTACATATTTGCATGGACAGGCCTTTCGCGAGATCCGCAGAACTGGATAGGAAGCAAGGATGATTGGCGCATGATGGTAATCCGAGATGTGAGGAATAGACGAAACTGACCGGTTGCTTAATTGGTCATGAAGAGAGAGAGAGGGTTTCTTGGTTGGAATGGAATAGAATAGAATAGCGGGAGATGGAAGCTTGAGCTTTGTTAAAATGGCGGGTAATTCCTTTTGCCTCATTCCATACGACATATAACTGGAATGCATACATATTTTCAGAGACAACCACTTCACTGTTAATTGTCAAGACAAGACTGAGACCTCTTCACTGTGAGAAGTGCTGTATACAGGCTTTTGAATGCATTAGTAGTCTTGAGCTTTGATAGGTTGTGGTGACTCTAACTGGAGAGCCTAGACCCTCGCTCGTCAAGGATCGTATCATGTTATTTAAAGGTGTCTTTCAAGGTGGATCCTTCAAAGTAAAGCAAAGCAAAGTCGTTGTCGATCTGTTGATGAAAGTCAGATCGAGAGATAGAAAAGGCTTGGCGGGGCCCCAAAAACTTCGCTAATTTGTCGCCTTTTACCCGGGGGGTGTTTAGGTGCTTGCTTCTTTGGCTTTTTGCTTGGTCGGGGAAATTAAAATAAACGGAGCAAAACACCTACCCTGGGCATAATGTCCGCAGACCAATCAATATTGTACATATTTATTCCATGGATATCAGTATACGAAGTACGGAGTAGGTAGTTGATAAAATATATAAACTACAGAGTTTATCTAGGTGTTGAACATCATAAACGTTCAAACAGTCCGCGTAGAATACCCCTCATCAGTTCATCATTATCAGAGTTTACCTACCAAACAACTAAGTCCCTCCACGGAAAAGTGCCCTGACTAGAGAACCAGTCTAAGGCATAAGGGTTCTCGTGTGCAACAGTCCAGGCACATTTGACACTTCAACGACTTTTGCCACTGGAAATGAGGTGGATCGAACCGACGTTTCAAACAGTAGTTATCCGCATTGTTAATAATAAAAGTCTGATGAGTATCCGTGCAGCCAGAGAAAGACTCAACTGTCTACCTACCTGAAGAGACCGATTGAGGAAATACTACAATGGTCAGGTTTGTCGGGGCAGTACATTAAGCAGAACTGTTATGTACTCGGGCTGCTACCTGGGGATGCATTTAGACTTTATGTAGTGGCCTAATCCGTCTTTCAGCTGTTCAGGTCTTGAATATTTAATCTTGGCTCAACGGCGGAGAAGAGAGTGTTGCATTCATCCATATCCGCTTAATTCCGCACCATCTGTTTTTGTCTCTTGTCTGTGCGTTGTTCTCTTATTTTTTTTTCCTTCTCCTCGCTCTATTTCTTTCCTCGCAGGGCTCTCGCTCTCGTTTGTATTAATCGATGCACGCGATCGGCCAGGCTGTGGGACGATCGTTGCCCTTTTCATCCTTGCATCAATGTCAATCACCCGTAGCCGAACTCAATCTAGTTTGGAGTTTGTTTTCTTTCGATATCGAATAAGCACTACCTAAGTTTACATTATCAAGAATTGAATTACTGCTTGCATTCAAAGCGTAGATTTTGATGGTAAGAATTGGATAAATAGGTATCTGCTAAATAGGTAAGTCTCTGTCATTCAATTCGTGTCATGTCAAGCCACAAACCCGCTACTCAACGGGCCACTCCTCCATAGGTGCCTACTGTAGCCGGTACAGTCCACTATAGTCCACCTGCAGCTTACCTTTCTAGCTCCCCGCCCCGTGGCGCCAGACTCAATTGGCCATACCCATCTCCGCGCAATCCGCTTCATGAGTGTCAGTAACTGGGCTAAGTCCGGTAACGACGGGGACGGTATTTCTGACATGTCCCATTTCCATTTGAGAACGAATACTACCCATTTGTCTTTGTCGGTCAGAGTTTGATGACTGCAAAACGTCCCAGCAAAAGGAACAGTTTACCTTGACACGTTGAACGATCAATGATAGAAACTGAATGATACCTTCTATAAGGTACCTTAGTGGTACTGAAACCAGTCACTACCTACTAAGGTCACTACAAGCACTTCAACACCTACACTGCCCGCCTGCTCCTCCACGCGTCGGGTCCACGGGTAGCTTTCTCTAAAAGGCCAAGCTTTATTGCTCTGCTGCTACAGTACCTGCCATCCAACCAAACCACACCCCCCAAAACAGCCTCCGCTGATCACAGCACTCTCCTCCCAATCCCCATCCTTCTTCCCCCAGCTCTTACATCCCAAATCCCGGACAGTCTTTGTGTCCCATCAGCTGCAGTTGCGACTTCGCACGACTCGCTCCTTTAGAACAAACCCGTACAGGATCAAGTTCAATACTCACGGGCACAGCAACAGCAACAAGCCCGATACGCGCATTCTCTGTTCTGGTATAGGTACTCTTCAGCTTCTTTCGGTCGCTGTTGAAACGGTTGCCATCTCCGGAAACACCGAGTCAGCACACCCACGCTTAGAAAGCTTTCGCCTCCCTTGGCTGTGCTGTCGATCAACGGTCCACAACCACAACTTCTCTTTGCGACGGGTGGTTCGAGTTATTCTGGACGACGGAGATAGCGACGACAAGAGGGGATCAATCGAAATCTGGCATCCACCCAATTCTATCCAAGATCGCAGGCGCCCAGACGAGCCTCATCTTCGCTTTGCACAACTGCTGTCAGGCTTCACCAGGCCTTTCGAACACGACTTCCTCGACCCTTATCCCATCGTCTGTGCCTTGAACTGACTGCTTTCCAACAAAGTTGACGATGCCGCGTCGTCGCGTTCGACCATCGCATCCTTTCTTTTAGCCTGCCTATCATGCGCATCGCCATTCGTGAGCAGCTTGCGGCCCTCGTCCTTCTCGCCGTCCTCGTCTCCCTCGCTATCGTCTCTATCCCAACATGGATTTACGTCAACCGCTTTGTCGTCGATATCGAGCGCGATGGCCTGCAACTTACAGCTTCTCTCAAGGCGTCACGGATTTCGGCGGAGCTGGACCTTATTGAGACCATCGCCATGACCATTTCCTCCCGAATCCTCGTCCAGAATGCACTCACCAACTACTACGACACTGGTAAGAATGAGTGGGCAGATGCACGCGAGGACCTCGAAAGCGCACTTTCTGTCAGCACATCATCGGGCTTGCTGCAGATAAGACTGTTCTCGAGAAACAATACAAAGGCCAAAGGCGGCGTTTTGCTCAATGTGACATCTCTTTCGGTACCAGAGATTGAACTCCCTTACAAGGGTCCGGAAGGATCCAAGGTTTTTCTTGGAGACACCGACCTGGGTTACCCCCCAAGCCTGTTCCCTAATCTTACATACATCGACCTCGAAAGACCGAACAGTGTACGGAACAACACTACCGCATATGCAGCCGAGGCCTTCGACGATGTTCGAATTGCTCGCGATGGCGGTTTGTTGCTCGGTCCCCTGGTTCTCAACGAGTCTGCTTCTCTCTTGTCCGTGACTATCCCTGTCCGAGATAACAATGATACTTTCATTCTGGGCTATATGAGCGTTGTCACTCTTGCTCAATCCCTCACGGCCGTTCAGGATTCTCGCGAAGGACTGGGCGAGACAGGTTCAGTCCTACTTATAGGCCCAACGGACCGATCCAACCGCTTCAACAAGACACAGCCAGCAAGCAACGCAACGTACACACCCAATCGTGAAGAATTTGGTAATGTCATGGTCAAGTTTGTTCTTCCCCCAAAGAGTCCAGAGGGACACAAGGATCTTCACAACATTCATCAATTTGTCAGCGAATATGGCAACAGGGCCTTTCCAGTAAAGAATTATCCAGCTGCATTCGATTCATTCACCAAGCATTATAATACGGTCAGCAATGCTAGCTCTTTGATAAACACTCACAACGAACAAAACGCCAAGGTTGCCGTTGGCTTTGCCCGAACTCAGACCCCCCTCGCAAACTGGACAGTCATCGTTGAGAAAGCCAAATGGGAGGCTTATAAGCCAATAAATACTTTGAGGAATATCCTTCTTGGTACTGTATTTGGCACTGTGGGCTTGATAGCATTGATTATCATCCCCTGCGCTCACGTCAGTGTCTTGCCTATTCGAAAGCTCAAGGCTGCCACGGAAAAGTCGGTTAATCCCCCAGGATACGAAGACTCTTTTATCGACTCGGACTCTGAGTTTGGGGACGAGATTCCAAGCTCCGGAGGCCAATCACGACGATCGAAAAAGAAGGGACCTATAGCCAAATTCATCCGACGACTTCAAGGCAAATCGAATGGACCCAGCTCGAATCGAGATGTGGCCCGTCGGATGTTTAAGATTCCCGCCAAGGTCAATGACCGACGACACTTTGTCACGGATGAGCTCACGGAATTGACACGAACCTTTAACGACATGAGTGACGAACTAGTGAAGCAGTACCTGTCTCTCGAAGTCAAGGTTGCCGAGCGTACAAGAGAATTAGAAGAAAGCAAGAAGGCTGCAGAGGCAGCCAACGAAAGCAAGACACTATTCATCGCCAACATTTCTCATGAACTCAAGACCCCTTTGAATGGCATTCTTGGCATGTGCGCCGTGTGCATGGAGGAGAATGACATTGTGAGGATCAAGCAGTCGTTGAAGACTCTTTACAAATCGGGTGACCTACTACTTCATCTTTTGGAGGATTTGTTGAGCTTTTCCAAGAATCAGATTGGCCAGCAGCTCAGCCTCGAGTTGAGAGAGTTTCGCCTGGCTGACATCCGATCACAAATCTTGACCATTTTTGACAAACAGGTCCGAGAAGGAAAGATCAATTTCTCGGTAGACTTCATTAGCTCAGATAACGTCGACTTTAGTACAAGCCCAGATCGAACAAATGGCGAGACAAGATTACCAGCGCTGGGTCCCCACGGCACTGGAAGACTCAAGGACATGTGCCTGTGGGGTGATCAGCATCGAATACTCCAGGTCATCATCAACTTGGTGAGCAACAGTCTAAAGTTTACGCCTCACAATGGAAGTGTTTCGGTACGCATCAAGTGTCTCGGAGAAGCAGAAGCACTTGCCGAGAATGATAGTCGGGCATCGTCCATCTCCAAAAACTCACGAAACAATTCACGGACAGGACGCCCTCGGCAGCGTGGAAGCGCTAGCTCAGCTAATTCAGGAACCTCAGCTCGAAACTCGGCACAGAAATTCGGCAGCACAGGAACCGCCCTCTCCATTAACCCCAGGGACCCGAAGGCGACGCCTCATGTGCAAGTCCGTGAGCGATCGCCTACGCCGCCTCCTCCGGGTGCCAAGTCATACATCTTCGAGTTCGAGGTTCAGGATACTGGCCCGGGCATTCCCGAGCACATGCAGCAAAAGGTGTTTGAGCCTTTCGTCCAAGGAGATCTTGGTTTGAGCAAGAAGTTTGGTGGTACTGGTCTTGGCTTGAGTATCTGCCACCAGCTGGCAGGCCTTATGGGAGGTTCCATCAGTTTACGGAGTTCTGTGGGCGTGGGCACAACTTTCACTATGCAGATTCCGCTGAAATACGTGAAAGATCGGTAAGTTCTTATCGCCGATGGTGTGCACATATGTACTAATGTTTAGATCTAGGACTTCAAGCACTGCTTCAAGCAGTGTTAAATCCCGCCCAACAAGCGTAGATGCTGGCGATTTGGAACTGCAGCGTACCGCCCCCAACACTCCCAAGCCTGCCGCGGAGACAAAGTCGGCAGGGGCTCTCAACCCTCAACCTCGATTAGTCGGCCTAAGCCAGCCTTACTTTGCTGCTGACCCTCCAGCTGTCAAGAGTACTCAGCAAAAAATGGCCGAGATTGACCGTGCCATGGCGAATAAGAGTGGTCAAAGAGTACGTGTTTTGGTTGCAGATGACAACTCGACCAACATCGAAGTTGTCAGTCGCATGCTGAAACTTGAGGACGTTTACGATGTGACCATCGCAAAAGATGGTCAGGAAGCATACGATCTTGTCAAGGCGACAATGGAGAAAAACCAATCTTTTGACGTGATCTTTATGGATGTCCAAATGCCGAACGTTGACGGACTACAAAGTACCCGACTCATCCGAGAGATGGGTTACAAGTCTCCCATCGTTGCCCTGACAGCCTTTTCTGAAGAGAGCAACGTCAAGGAATGCATTGACTCCGGTATGGATGAGTTTCTTGCTAAACCTATCCGACGGCCGGCTCTCAAGCAAGTTCTCAAGAAGTTTGCGACAATCCCTGAGGAGCCAGAGAACGAGAAGCGCTCGTCTTCTCTCAAGCAAAAACCGAGGGTAAATGGACATGCCGTTCAGCCACATAAGGAGGGAGAGAACGGTGCACCAAAGGAGAAACACGGATGACGCCCGTGATCGATATTCATGCTGAGACGCTTATTGGAAACATCAGTAAAGCGACGCACCGCACACCTAACGACAAACCCATCTTACAACACTAACCAACCTGTTTCACGCACACCCTTTATTTGTTTTCAAGTTGCAAAAGTTTAGCGGGAGGACATCTATTTTTCGGAGTTTAGCATTTTCTTTGTTCATTCAACTGCGGGAGGTGGGTCAGGAAAATGACGGCCTGATACTTCTTCTCTGGGGTTTCTGTTATCCGCATCCACAACTATTGTTATCCCTTTACTTTCTAGTTTGGATGCATTCTCTTTTTTTCCCTTTTCGGCCGTCGCATTACAGTCGACAAGCCAGTACATACATTATAGGCGTACACGTTTTGACCTATTTTTATTAGTTTTTATTCCCCCGATTATTGAGCCATTCGCTGCTGCTGGAAAGAGTCCGCATGGAAAGGGGGGGCGGCTTGGCTATATCATTCAAAGAGGAGATAGAAAGAAGAGGAATCGATGAAGATCAAGAGAAGGAGAAGGGGAAGGGAACAGACGTATATATATACTCATGTAATTATATATATGCGCATAATACTGTGATGAAGGAAGAACAGAGACTCGTCACCTGGACGTATTGTATACATGAGGTTAGCCTAGGTATCCATTCATGACTTATAATAAAAAGCTCTTCAAGGGATATTATATCGAACTGATCCCAGCGTGGTATGTTGTGAACTTGGTTAGCATTCTTGGCCAGATTCCTATCGAAAAGCTAGTTTCATAAGCCACGACACACAAGAGGCTTTTATACCAGAAGGCGCAGTGGCAGAGTGGTCTAATGCGATAGACTAGAAATCTATTCTCTTCGGAGGCGTCTGTTCGAATCAGGCCTGCGTCGGAGTTGTTTTTTATGCTTGCTGTGCTCGCGATCTCTTTTTGCTGATTGGTTTGTGCAACTGGTACTGATTTAAAATTGATCGAGTAATGTATTGTTGATATTGAGTATAGCCTACTCTAACTTGGTTGACTATACAGTTAATAAAGTATCAAGAACACACTCCAATAGTAAGGACTTTTATATCTTTCATCAAGTCAGTATTTTAAGTATGAATAGAGGAATAAACCTTTGCATGGGATTGCCGTTGTCAAAGCTAATTTACAGTGTATAAATTCCAACGGCAGGGTATGTTTCAGGGGACTTTTTCACTGGGGCGCGTTAATTGCTCCCCGCCAACCGCTGGACTCCTGGGATTCCTTCAAGGGGGGCACAGCCTACTCCACCTGCCTTTTAGCAGACGGGTATCCGTACATTTGCATGAGGATGGAGGAAGGGTACGTACTCCTTCAATACACACGTAAGGCTTCACGAGCCACAGCGCGACCGTTCCATTCTATCCCCGTCAGCTTCACAAGAGGGTCGCATATTTTTCATCCCCTTGCAACCCCGAGTCCTCCCTATCAACGATATTACACTGCATTTACATCGCGCATACGGAGCGAGACTGACAGATCGATTCTGACGACGATACTATGGCCGACGAACAGCCCCGTGGCATCGACCACACTGATTCCATCGACTCTAATGATGGCCCGAAGCAGCCGGACAAGAAGAAGAGTCGCCGCCCCGCGAGTGAGTGCGCCTCAAAATAATGCGCTTCATACCAAGAAACAACGCGCGAATGAATTCATACAAGGAGACCAGCAAGTGCTAATTGATGCATCTTAGATACTGCCTTTCGACAGCAGCGTCTAAAGGCCTGGCAGTATGTCATTGCTACCCTTATCCCATCTGCTCAATCGCCCCTTCGGTGCTGATATAATGCGACAGGCCTATCCTAACACCAAAGACTGTCCTGCCTCTCTTCTTCGCCATTGGAATTATATTCGCTCCCATCGGCGGTCTGCTGTTGTACGCGAGCTCTCAGGTACAATTTCCCTGAAACCCCAAACCACCTCCATTCTAATGCGCAAACTCAGGTTCAAGAGATTCGACTCGACTACACCAACTGCATTGTCGATGCCCCTATCCGTAGCAGAGGTGGAAGCAACTTTACAGGAATGCCTAGCAGCGCCGTCAGCACTGCATTCAAGAGTTCTAACAGTTCCGTGAATGCTCAATGGGCGCGCGAGGTCAACGTCAGCACCACGCTTGACAACGGTGTTAAAACTTTCAACCCTCGATGCCATCTCAAGTTCACCATCCCAGAGGAGATGGGTCCTCCAGTTCTCTTTTACTACCACCTCACCAACTTCTACCAGAACCATCGTCGATACGTTCTTTCCTTCGACTCGGACCAGCTCAAGGGCTCGAAGCGATCCATCGGCGACATTCGTAACTCCGATTGTACTCCTTTGTATGGAGAAGGAAACAAGCCCTACTACCCCTGTGGCCTCATCGCCAACTCCATGTTCAACGACACCTTCACTAGCCCCAAGCTTACAAACCCTCCGGGAGGCAGTGGCAACGAGACGTGGACCTACCTTATGAGCAACAACTCAGGTATCTCATGGGATAGTGACAAGGATCTTTACAAAGAGACTGAGTATAGCTACGACGAGATTGTGCCACCTCCCAACTGGCAGAAGCGCTACCCTGATGGATACACTAAAGATACTCCTCCTCCCAACCTCAAGGAGTGGGAGGCTTTCCAGGTCTGGATGCGAACTGCGGGCCTTCCTACCTTCAGCAAGCTTTACCAGCGCAACAACACACAGGCTATGTGGCCAGGAACCTATGACCTTGTCATCGATGATCGTAAGTCGGTTCCCGGACATTGCTAGGACATTTCATCTAACCCCAGATCAGACTTCCCGACTCGAGAGTACAAGGGTACCAAGTCTATTATCATTTCTACCCGAACTGTTGTCGGAGGACGCAATCCCTTCCTTGGTATCGCTTACGTTGTCGTCGGTGGTGTTTGTATCCTTCTCGGTACTGTCTTCACAGTCACTCATCTTATCCGACCCAGGTTTGTCTCCTATATGGCCCTGGATACTTTTCTTACTAACCTGGCAACAGAAAATTGGGTGATCACACCTATCTTTCGTGGAACAACGCTCCTGGCGCCAAGTCCGGCCCTAGTACAGCCGTGGCTTCCGGTCGCGAACTCCGTCCTGGCGAGGCCTAGTCAGCTCGCGACGACTCTCGCGCTCTTCTCGGAGATTCTTCAAGTCCAGCCTCTGCATCTCGCAAGTCCCCGCCTAGCACAACAGGTGGTATTCTCCTGCCTACGTCGTCCTCATCCAGATCAGGCGTGTAGTCGGGTAGATGAACCGAGCACCTGGCGTTGACTGCTGGGTACCAAGAGATGGTGCTCTGAACCATGTTTTGGTTTTTTTTTTAGTTTGGATATCGCCATTTGTTCTCATCGCTCATGTGGCTCTTTATCTTTTCCCTTTTCTGTGCGACTAGTCATTATTGCAGCCTCCGACTCTTCTGTTTTCTTTTTTGGGCATTGGAAGGGTAGCAAGGGCCTGACTCCAACAATTTTCCCTCGTGGTATAGCGGCGTCTTACCCATCCATGCTCTCAAAAAGCTTGAGAAAAACGGGACGGAGAAAGAGCGTGGATTGTGTGCTTCGTACGTATTTATATGGGTAGGGAGTTTGGCGCGCTGCGATTCGGAATCATGGATAGAATGAATTGAACTGTTTACGAATGCTGTCTTGAAAATCATGTGTAGATAACCACAACGCTTGAAATACTGACAGTCGTTGCATATCTCATCCATCTTCCATGACGTACTAGGGGAAAAGCAGCTTGCAAGAATTTTGTCTAAATGCTCAAAATCATAAAATTAGCTTATCTTAATCTGCTTGATACAACTATCCTTGACCGATCCTGGTCATCTCGAAATACACGGGGAAGAGCACCATCCTCTCACCAATAATAGCTATTTTAGATATGTTGCTCCGCTATCCATACCGTCCCATCAAAAGACTGCGAGAGCCTACGCATAAAGTAAAACCCAAAAAAGAAAGATTGCATGTTTTAGTACAAACGAGGAAGCAAATCAACCACAACGTCGCAGTCCCAAGTCCACGCCGCTCTGCAGTTTAGCGCTTGCGCTGCTTCTTCTTGTTAGCACCGCGGTCTTCCTCTTCCATGGCGCTTTCACGGTCTCGCTTCTTGGCCTTGCGCTCTAGCTCATCCCAGTCTTCGCCCTCATCCTCGCTGTCCAGCTCAGCGTCCTCGTCTTCATCGTCACTGGCATTGCTGCCGAAATCAGAGCCTTCGTCGCTGGACTCGGACTCCTCATCGAACTCGTCCTCGTCCATCTCGAAAGCAGACTCCTCGTCAGACGGGTCACCTCCATCATCATCTGAATCAGCCTGTAGAAAGGACCAACCACCATCGGCAAAGAACTGGTGGGTGTCTGCTGTTACAGTCTTCATGATGGTGGGCCAGTTGAGGTTAAGAGGTCCTTCTGTGTAGGCGATATCTGAGGAGTCAAGGTAGTCCTTGACTTGGTCGAGAAACTCGACAGGAATAGTGTTGACGTGGTAAGGAGGTCGTGTAAAGTCCTTGAAGACAAAGACCATATCAAAGTTCTTCAACCCGAACTGGACACGTTCCAGATGGGCAATTTCAACTTCCTCAATGGTAATAACCATGAAGGGAGGTTCGACAACCTGAATAAGACAGTCTGTGGTGGGCTGAACAAAGACGTTGCTTCGGAATGGCACACCGTGGAATCCAAGTTCGCGGATAGGCATGTCAACCTCGATTCCTTCGTTTCGGCCAGCCTCGGCGATCTTTTGCGCGAAGCCCTGGAATAGGCGGTCCAACTCAGCTCTTCGGCGGCGTTCCTCCTGCTCTGCCTCGAACTCGTCCTCATCGCCATATCGGTACTTGCGCTTACGGTTACCCGTTTCATCGAACTGGATGTCTGTCGCTTCTCGGTAGAATTGGACGTCCTTTGTCTTCTTCTTGTTACCGACAATGATAGGGTCCTTAAGGTGAATGTGAATAATGACAATCAACTCATGTTGACAAGGCTGGAAGAAAAGGTGCTTGACGTTTGAGAACAGCACATCTACTCTGTGCTGAGCGTTCAGGGGTGAGATATATCGGATACCGTTCTGATGGATCTCAACCTTTCCTGGAACTCGCTTGCCCTCCATAGCAGGACGGATATAGACGTTATCCAAGACAGCCGGTCGTCGGTCTAGTTATTGGTTAGCATCGCCTCATCACAAATATTACAAGGTTGACTTACTCCTTATCTCGACAAGCTTATCCTGCTCAACAACGTCCTCCATATCTTTCTTCTCCTGCTCCTTCTTGACCACATCGCGCTTCATGTTGGAGATTTGAGTTGCTATTTCGTTGTATCTCTCACCATCGGACGATCGGAAGGTCAAACTTCGGACGAAGTGCGCCGAGGCATCCTCGAAAGGCTGGTCGTCCTTCCTACCTACACCCTGACCAGGGGACAGGAAGTTGATACGCAGGAAAGACCATTCACCTTCGTCGCTCTTACTGGCGTTCTTGATGGTGTTGATGTGGAAAGGCACAGGACGTCCCATGATAGGCAAAACGACTGTGCTGTTCTTGCTGTCAACAACAACCTCAAGGTTCTTGATCTTGGCGGGGAACTGATTGTCTCTCTTGTAGGACTCGAAGCGCTTGAACTTCTTGACCTCGCCTCCGTTTTGGTCATTTGTGGATTCAGAGAACCTCGCGAGACCTTCCCTTTGCTTCTTAGCCGCAAGCTCTTTTTGATGCTCGCGTCGCTTCTTCTCGATATCGTCATTAGCGACTTGAGTTGTGCGCTCTGAGCGAAGTCTTGTGGTTGTAATGTTCTTGGTAGCAACAGCACCAACGCGTGAATCTTTCTTCTCCTTCTTGGGGGCAGGCTCAGCTTCCTCGTCGTCCTTGAAGAAGAAAGAGTTGGCGTCAGCAGTTGTAGGTGCCTCGGAAGTGAAAACCACAGGTTCCGATGAAGTAACTCTGATGGTATCAGTCAGGACCATTGCGTACACTTTGCTGTTCTTATCCTGAGGGTGGGGGTTCTCGATGTCTTGAAAACCGGTGTTGATGATGAGAGTCATGCCGTCCTTCAGAACTCTCTGGTTCTTCGCATTGAGAACGAGGGTGGGGTCCTTGTTCTCCAAACCAACACCCCAACCAACGTTCTTAAGGAAATGCTTCTCCATTTCTGGCTTCTTGCTCTTGATGATACCAACAGCCCTTCCGTACACCTCCTTTGCCGTCATGCCATCACGAATCTCCTTGATGATGGTGTTGTGAATTAGGGTGAGGAGCTTGTAACTGCTCTCTTGAGCCTTGTTGGGATCGACCAGGTACGTTCGTGCAATGGTTGAGCAGTAAGACTTATATCGTAGACCCATAGCGGCAATGATGATGCCTGCGTGGAGGTTGTCGTCGTTGGACTCGGCCGCGAACCTAAGATCGTACTTGCCACCACTCTGGATCGCTGGTCCCAGAATCCAGTCCAGTTGAGCGGGATCCATGTCAGGAGGAAGTTTGCCCTTGCTAGGAAGCTGCACAGTCTTCCAGAATTGTGTATCGTCCAGCTTCTTGTCGACCTTGTCGGCCAATACGGAATGCTTGACTTTCTTTTCGGCGTCAAGAATGCTGGACATCTCGTCGAGGAAGTAGGGGGTCATCAAGGCAACACAGGCCTTGGAGGCAGTTCGCATCGCTCGGAGTTCATTCTCATCCTTGACGGCAAAGGCGTAGGTGGAAAGGGCTGCAGAGATGTCAACCTGGGAAACCTCCTTGCAGTGTTCGGCGAACACCTTCTTCCACTCGTCGACGAAGGGTCCTCGGGAGGTGTCCTTGGCGATTGTGCCAACCTTGTTCTACAAACACTATCGTTAGAAATATTCAATCTCGAAGTGGCGACCGACTTACTCCTGCCTCCTTGATCTTGTCGGTAAGCTTGACGAAGAGCTTCTCGTTCTCCGCAGCGTCTTTGCCTCGCACGAGCACTTCGATCGGGAATCGGCCGCCTTTGAGCTGTTCGAGATGTTTGGCTGAGTTGCGGTCAGTATAGCGCGATGCAGTGGAATGTTAAATGTGTCAAACCTTTCTTGGCTGTTGTGAGAATGTATAGAGTGTCGAGCGTAAACAACATTAGGGTTGTTGGAAATTCGTATCCAAGAAGCCAGAACTATAGTGCCATGTCAGTATATCGATCGCGTCCAAAGTTTGGGGTCGTTTCGTGGTCGCATACGTGAATCGCATTGTTCTTATGAAATTCGGGGACCTCCTCAACCTTGCCCATCATCACCACCAGAGACTGGGCGCCGTTGAACAGGCCATCCTTGGAGCGTAAGTCATTCTTCCAGGCCGTGGCGAAGTGCGAAATGCGCTCCTGGAAGAGTTTGCTGTCAATCTTGATCTCAGCCATCGTTGTTGATGGATGCGCGATCTAGAGTGACGAAAGAGGCGAAAGTAACGAGGAACTGATGACAGGAGGTTGCGACGACGCGAGAAAAAGTGAGGTCGCGTTAATGATCCAAGTGGAAGCTCCTTGTCACGTGATCGTACGCAGCGCGTTTCTTGGGTGGTGATCCAAGCTCTATTCAAGCTGTAAGTAGAAAGATATTGACAATCTAGACCAGGAACGTATCGGTCGTTTGATTTTTTTATTTTTATTTTTTTTTGGTCTTGCTTTATTCTTCTTGCGTTTATATAGACGCCGCGAGAAGAAGATTAGAAATGTGAATCTTGAAGGCGAAAAATGTATGTGGACAAAGCCGTAGTTGTAGTTGGTGGAGCAACCAAGTAGATATTGAATCAACAGGTATTTATAGATTTATAGATTTATAGATTTGGCCCACGCAGGTGCAATCGATGATTGAGTGTTATTATACAAACTTGTTGTTCGAATGCACGTGCGCTCATCGTCCTGGGCTCCGTCACTCTTATAAAGGTTATTCTGGAGTTGCCATGTACCAAGGTTTAGTTGTTGCTTGCCAGCTGATGATACTTTTTTTTTCCTTTCAAGATTTCAACATCACATAATTGACCAAGTAAGCAGCTAGCTCTGGTTATCCAAGCCACAAGCCAGAACTCGAGATATGACTGTTGTAGCTATGGTGACCATCCGTACCTCTTGGTTGATAAACGTAGTCTTGTCGGGTATTATTATTATCTTATTGCCGTAATCAAGCTCCGTCTCTCGGCGCCGATTCTCGGGAAGTGGAGTCGGGAGTTGGCTGTTGAAAGCCGACCCCGCGCTATACCGGGTGAATATATAACCAAATGCGAATACCGCATCACTTTAATATGCCTTATTTCCTCTTCGATTCCAAACCTTCAGTCACTCAATAGCTCATACTCCATTCTGATCCCTCCAAACTCACAGCATCCGAGCCAAGCCCTCGGCATATCACTTACATCAAGCCGAGTATCCTGAACAAACCGCCATCATGAGAATCCCTTACGTATCCAACCCTCCTGAGACCAAGACCGAGGAGCATACCGCTATTGTGAAGCGCATAGAGGAGCGTCGTGCTCCTCGACCTCTCCAATCCCTGGATTTGGCTCTCCTTCACTCCCCTCATGTAGCTGATGGTTGGAACTCATTCCTCGGCGCAGTCCGTACCAAAACGTCGCTAAGCGATGACTTGCGGGAGCTTGCCATTTCCCGAGTTGCTGTGTGCAACAAGGCATGGTACGAATGGAAGCACCATGCGCCACTGGCTGTTAAGGGTGGTGTTTCCGAGGCTGGTCTTGAGGCTATCAAGCAAGACACCCTCGGCGAGCGACCTACTGAGCTGTCCGAGAAGCAATGGGGTGTTATTCTCTTCACGGACGAGATGACGAAGAACGTTCAAGTTAAGGATGAGACTTTCGACCGTCTGCGAGAATTCTTCAATGAGCAGGAAATTGTAGAAATCACAGCGACGGTAAGCCAAACTCCTTCACTAGTTTTCAAACTTGGCCTAACACTAGCAACAGGTCGCGTGTTACAACTGTGTAAGCCGTTTCTTGGTGGCGCTCGATGGTAAGTCAACAGGATCAATCCTATAAGCCCTGTAAATTAACGACATCATAGTTGGAGAGAGGAACGGTACCGGCCCCGAAGCAGTAACTGGCCACTGATCAAGAACTGTACTCCCCATACTCATCGATATCAGTACTGCAACTCACCAGAGCCTGTCAAATATGATAAAAGTATGGCAACAGATTTGAATATAGAGATAGAGATAAAAATAACTAAGAACAAACAAGGGAAACATCGTGTCTTGAGACCACAGGAAAAGGGTATCATCCCATCTATAGAAGTAAAAGAAAATCAGTGGACCAAACTCCTCCAACCTCTGTCATTACCAAATAAACCCATCGTTAATCATCACTCATTCAACCATGCCTCCTTTGATTGGTGAAATGCTCGTAGTCATACCGGGCTATGCTTTATCGTTAATATTTTGCTGGCCACCAGGCCACACCAAGAACGCCGTGTAATGTGCCATGTGTAATATATAACGTGTAATGTGTAATACCAGTCGATATAATTGCGTTATACAATATGCAATGGTCATGTCTTTTTGCTGTAACCGTAATCCAAAGTGTCAAGAAAACCAGATGGAAGCTCAAGCATCATGGTGACCGTGAGTACGATTTCGACATTGCACGCTCAATTGAGGCATGGCGTTGTTGCATCTTGGGTGATGTCTGCAGCTCATGAACGACTCCCGCCCAGCCCTTGCGATTGGGTTTGGGAACAGGCTCAGGATGATTAATTAGAGCCTGTGTGGTCAACCTGCGCAATGGCGGACGGTTGACGATACTCTCCGACAAGCCTCTGGGAAGAGCAGGGCGTGTAGGAGTCTTGAAAACAGGCGACTTTTCTAGATCTCTTGATGTGGGAAGGGGCGGCGGTGGCGGTGCTCTTGAAGAAGGTTTCTCATGTATAGTGGTGTTTGTGGTGTTCGTATGCGATGCGACAACGCCCATGTAAACGACAAGAAAGCGCATGCGCAGCATGTCAAGCCTACGGACACGATCCTCCAATCTCGCTCGCTTCGACGCCCATAGTAGCCTGGCGGCAGTCTTCAACTTGGTGGTATCTTCCTCAAGCACCATGCCATTGATATCCTCGCGCAAATCATCGCCTGTCTTTTGGATCTCCCTTAGGAGCCGCGTCAAACGAATCTTGTCATCAAGACGCTGCACTTTTGCGACATCACGATCGTAGCTCTCGTTCTCCTGAACGGAAAAGTCGGCAGTATCAACAAAGGTTGTGATCTCGAGCGGTGCCGCTTGGTACGCGGCCGTATAGTGGGAAATGATCTGGACAAGGACAATAAGGGACAGGACAACGGCGATCAGAATGAGGATGATGGTCCACTGGAGCAGATTGAACTCGGCCATGGTTGAGCAGAGCGTCTGGATGGCAAATCGAGATGGTGGGTGAAGCTATCGCGCATGGTCCTTGGGGCTAAGTGTTTGTGAGAGGGAAAGGGAGAGATGGGGGAGAGAGGCGCACAAGATGCAAGCAACGAGACAGGAGCGATGACGAGGGAACAAGCGCAAGCGCAACCAACAACCAATTACTGTAAACACAACCCGCGTTTGTGTGCGCTCCAATTAAGCACCTAGTTTCTAGACTCATACAAGCCCGGCTTCCAGATTCGTGCTCAACAAGTGATGGTGCTAAGCCACTTGGTGCAGATGGCTGGGGATAAAAGAAGCCCCCTGCAGTTGCAGATGAACCGTAGCTAATGACGCTCCAAACGAGACAAGACAGGGCAGAAGAGCCATCACATGGTCAGTTGGGACGCACGACTTGACGGCGTTGCAATTGTCTGACTGGTACTGTGCATGGTCCCTTAACCCGGGTAAGCGGCGGATTCGCCGTAAGATAGACTATGAACGCGGAAGTGCCGGGTGGAGGAAACGGCCAAGATGGTTAATTATCTGGTGATGCTTGCTGACTGACGATGGTGGTTTACACACACAAAAACGCCTCACCCGTGTCGAACCAATACACACTGAACAGTATCTTTGTCCTTATTTAAGTACCTACACCTGCGTAGTACAGTACGCAGGTTGGTAGCCATCACGAGTCGTTGCTGTCATAGTTTAAGAGGATGCACCACAAGCCTGCTCAAGATTGGCAGTCTCCCAGGAACTAATGCTGTGCTGCGCTGCCGAATCATACCTACAGTGGGTTTCCACATGAAATTCCATGTGGGTTTACCTGCAGGCTGAGTATCGCCATCGGTTGGATGTGACCAATTCTTGCAGGACGCTATCACTAGGCTTATTTTTCAGTAGTGTCAGGGCTCCAAAGCCCGTCCTTCAATGCATGCCCGGGTTCGAAGGTCTGGAGTTAGGGTTACCAGAAATGCCAGTGGATCGGTTCTAGGGCTCGAAAGGAGGTCTTAGACATTGGTTTTGTTGAGAGCAAAGTTGAGAAACAGTTTGCATAATTTTGGTATAGTCTGTATAATGCAACCGTGCACCTAGGTTGATCGGAATCGAGGAGTATGTAAAGAGGAAAGAAGTTGGCTGCGTCAAAAGCCAAGGATTTCTTGGAATACCATGGAAGGTACCTACTAAACTTGCTACGTTTAGGTACTAAACCGCTGCAGAGGTGCTGTAGTCAGATTAAAAACGCCGCTGTCAGTTGGCACCCAGTCAAAACCTCGCGGGCCGTTGAAGGGAAGGCGCGTGAGGTGGTGCCAATTCTGTTCCCCCTCCTCGCATTCCACTGAGGTGACTTCATCGATGCCATCCACCCTCCTTGTACCTGCGCCAGTCTTGCAGCTTGTCAAAATCATCAGATCTTGCGAGCTCCACTGTCATCGTCTAAGCATTTCCCCCTTGCCAGCGCCAACCCCTCTCGTTCTTCCTTAACAATAATCAAATCAATACTTATCTCATGACGACAGCCATGGCTACGGCTACGGCTGCGGCAACGGCGACCGCCGACCCCGCGGCGCAAGCGCACCAGTTTCCCCTCCCCAAAATCCTCGAGTACCCCGCGTCAACCCCGCCAATCCTCATCACACAAGGTGCCGAGGGTCGTCTCTACAAAAGCACTTATCTGTTGCCGGATATTCCCTGCGCTCTAAAGTATCGTCCTCCTAAGCCCTGGCGACACCCAATTCTCGATCAGCGCCTTACGAAACACCGCATCCTTTCAGAGGCTCGCATTCTTGCAAAGTGCCGCCGCGATGGTGTCCGCGTACCAGCGGTCTACGCTGTAGATGAAGCCGCTGGCTGGTTGATGCTGGAATGGATATCTGGAGGGCCTGTTCGTAAGAGTATCAACGAGAGACTGGGAAAGAGGACGGAAGGTATTGAGGACGACGCAGAGTTGAAGGATCTCATGCGCAGAATCGGCACTGCTATTGGTAACATGCACAAAGTCGGCATCGTTCACGGCGACTTGACTACAAGCAATATGATGTTGGAGCCTCTGGCTAACTCACAAGACGACAATCCTTTGCACGGAGAGTTGGTTATCATTGACCTGGGTCTTGCGAGTGGAAGTATATCAGACGAGGACCGTGCGGTAGATCTCTATGTTTTGGAGAGAGCTTTTGGCAGTACACATCCTCGGGCAGAATGTGTCTTTTCAGAGGTGCTCGATGCTTACGGTCAAACATTTAAACAAGCCAAGGTTGTACTTAAAAAGTTGGAAGACGTGCGGATGAGAGGCCGCAAAAGAAGCATGCTCGGATGAAACAAAAACAGAAAAGCCGTCTTGCAGCCAATTTCCCTACCATAGTGTCTAAACTCCGTGTATCTGATGCTCGCTGTTTTGCAAAGAAAAAAAAGAAAAAAAAGAAAAAAAAGAATAAATGGACGAATGATGCCACCATATTTCATCATATGCGGTTCCAGATCCACACATATCAAGAAACCTCGCTGTTTTAATCTTCTTCGTTCTCGACCGTTGCGGCAATGCTTAGCTATGATCTCACCAGTTCCGCGCCTGCAAAATATCCCTTGTTCTCTATGACGCCTCGATCCTGTACGAAAGCTGTGTATCGCACGACCCATTCAGGAACAAGCTCTCCTGTCAAGCCAGCGCCATTGTTGCTTGTGTCGGCCAGCAGGCCCGCACCCTTTGGGCCGAGGCTGAGGAGCTCTCGTAGAGTGCCGTGAGGGAGGATATCGGTACAGTCGTTGTGGACATGTAGTTCAACGCCCTCATCTTCCGCGATCTTCTTCAGAGGAGGTGGAACATCGCAGCAGTTGCGCAGGTTGATTTGGTCAATAACCGGTCGAACAGTGGTACGCTTAATAAAGGCGCTAAGTTTCTCGCTACCAAATTCGGCCACAGCGAGACGCTTGACGAGGCCCTGCTTGTGTAGACTCTCAAATACCTTCCAGGTTGTGAGCTCCTCCTCAAGGTTTCCTTGGTGGGCATTGGCCTTGTCTGCTTCCCATTCGCAGCTACCCTCGAATGAAATTCCGGGGAAGGACACAATCAATAAATCGATCGTGGTGATGCCGAGTTCTCTCCGGACCAAATCCAGAGCTTCCTTTACGTGTTGCTCTCGAGCATTGTCGGACATACCCGGGAGGACAAAAAACTTGACGGTGATCTCGTACTGACTGGGTTCTTCTCGCAGGCCTGCGGCATTCCAGTTAATGCGAGGAACATATAGTGCATCGTTCTGCTGCTCAGTCCATAGCTCTACCGCCTTGTGGTTGCCGTTGAGCGCATTGCCGTTCGTGAAGCCGTTGGTTCCTTCTGTATCGATCGCATAGTCGCGCTGAGCCTCGGCGATGTTATCTCGCAGAGAATTGACGAGTTCAAGGTTGGACCTTGCGTTGCCGGGCTTGCGAATAACGGAGGGGCCTGCCAACATGACATTGCTGTCGAGAGGGGTTTGGTAAGCATAAACCCGCACAGAAGTCAGATACAACTTACGCCGTGGAGAGAATAAGTTTCGTCATGGTGGAAATCTTGTAACGAAGCAATGGAAGCCCACTTTGAAAGTATGAGACTGGGGAAAAAAGTGAGAAATAGTGTGAGTCGAGACTTGACTACTAAAATAAGAGGGAAATTTTTCCCGTCGGGGTCTTCAAGGCGTAAATTCGGAGAAGGTCAGTCAAGCTACAGACTGACCAAATTGGTGTATCCAAAGGCGTACCAATGCTATCGAATACGTGGGGTAAAGCGGATAGCTTAGTAATGTCTATTTGTTAAAGACAGGACGATTTGAAATCACGGCCGATATTTGAGGTTTGTATCCATAGGAGTACAGCATATCGAACTATTCTTAACGAAGGTCGGAAGAGACTGAACGAGCGGAAGGATGAATGATTGAATGGATGGATGGATGGCTTTACATTCAGCCACCTACTCTGCCATCCCGAGACACTGT
Organism: Fusarium armeniacum; assembly: GCA_013618295.1. Lineage (NCBI taxonomy): Eukaryota > Fungi > Ascomycota > Sordariomycetes > Hypocreales > Nectriaceae > Fusarium > Fusarium armeniacum. The sequence continues at coordinate 60,013 of JABFER010000157.1, read as the reverse complement.
GTAAAACCAGAGTAATTCTGACATCGATAATAGCGCAGTCGCGTGCTTAATGATACTTCGCCTTAGTAGAGATGGTCCGTTTCATGAGAAAGCATTACTATTATTATTGATAGTACTTTGGTATCTTTCGCATCGAGATTGGAGGCTCTTTGGCAGGATCTACAGGATAATCCTGTGTATCGAGATTGTCTATCAGTCCGTGACTCTAGAATAGGTAGGCAGTTTAGTTCAAGTATCGTAAACTTTTATTAAACTACTAAGGTATTATCTTAGAAGCTTAACTCAGTTTTATTCGTACCTGCAGACACTGAGTTACATGTCTCGTTGCCTGAGTTGTCGATTCAGGCAAGCAGTGTTGGAGGGTCTGGGCCTTGGTGGATTGGCTGGAGCCCGGGCCACTTCATCATTGGACCTTTGCCCAGCTCGTCACCAACCCGCCTGAATTGCTTCCGTGTCCACCTCAAAGCCAGAATTGTATCCTCCGTCATCTTTCGAAACCTGTCCCTGACTTTGACCTGCCGGCTCGACGCAGGCTTCATAAATCATCATGGCGATCCAGTATGAATTTCCACGGCTGACCAATTTCTCCCGCCCGCTAATCAAGAGTTAATTTGACAGCTACCTTATTCTCCTATCTCGTCAAGGCAAAGTGGTGCGTACAGTCGCTCACATGCACCGCTTAACATTATCACTGACTGCTATTCACGACAGCGCCTTGCCAAATGGTTTTCAACCCTCTCACCGAAGGATAAGGCCAAGATTGTCAAGGATGTATCTCAGCTTGTGCTCGCTCGTAGAACGCGCATGTGCAACTTCCTCGAATACAAGGGTCGGCTTTCCTCCGCCCCTTTTGTTTGGGTGAGCTCAGGCTGACCTCTGAACAGATACTAAGATCGTCTACCGCCGATATGCTTCGCTCTTCTTCATCGCCGGCTGCTCCTCCGACGATAACGAGTTGATCACCCTCGAAATTATTCACCGATATGTCGAACAGATGGATAAATACTACGGCAATGTGTGCGAGCTCGATATTATCTTTTCCTTCACCAAGGCATACTACATTCTCGACGAAATCCTTCTCGCGGGCGAGCTGCAGGAGACGAGTAAAAAGAACATTCTTCGCTGCATCGGTCAGCAAGATTCCCTTGAAGATATGGAGGTGAGTGACGACCAGCTTGATAAACTGTGAAGTTTCGTGATAGCCCAGCAACCTACACCCAATCTACCCAACATCGTCGCAAGCCAGCTGACGCCAGCCTTTTCCACAAGGTCGAGGACGAAGTTACAAAGATCATGTAAACATTCCTCGACGATCTTGTAATTGCTGTCCGGCACTAGTTCGACCTCGCCTCACGAAACGTCAGACCGACCCGTCCAATTTCATAAGAAACGCTTTCATACGAGATACAGCATTATCACTAGCTAAGGATTGACTTTGGATCAACAGGTCGACGAACAAATAATAGGGTCGCTCAAAGAGACGGGAGTTCTGTAATGTGAAAGCCTCAGGCGGCTGAGCATCTCTTCGATGGGAAGAGAGGACACGCATGTTTACATCGTGGGAACCGGCGCAGGTGGTGTTTGGGAGTCTCAGGCCAAGAAGGCCTTGTTTTGTAGATCTTTGACGGTGGAAAACCACCTTCTTTCATATCAAGAGATGAGGCCTCTGGGTGGGTGGCGGTTGCGACAGCTTGCGGCGATCGGTGCAAATGCACTCAGGCCATTCGCGTCAAGCGTTAATGAAAACACCGGAAGGGATACCGAGTCTTGAGCGTAAAGCGAAAGAGCTGCCACAAGGGCCATCAGTCAGATGCTCTATGCCATTGAGAATGCTCGATCCTGACACGTTTGTCTCCTCTTTGTGCTCAACGAGCTCCGTTTTCAGCCGCATTGCTCCGTCGCAACACCCCCACCCAGAACCAAAATCAAAAGAAAGCGATTGACGTTATTTTCCTGTTTTCCGTTTGCTTTTCCATTGTTGAACTGACGTTAGATCATGACTTGAGTAATGGACCCGTTTCATTGTTCGAAAGAAGATGCACCATGCGATGAAGCGCGTGGTTACGGGACAGAGTCCTATTCGCCAGTACTGGTCACTCGTGGGGCCCCCTATCGCAATACCACAAACCTACGCACTCAGATCTTCATCTGAATCACGATATTACCATGGAGAACATGGGCGGATCGATTGGATTGTAAGTTGACAGCAAAGAAATCTCCTGTCGATTAGGGAGTTCGAGTTTGTCTCATGAGAGCCAGAAGATGAAGCATGAGCTGTCGTGACAGGGGAGAGGACCCTTGATTCGCTTTGGCTAGGCTCTAACTACTAATAGTAGCCTCCACTGGATTGACCCTGACCCTGGCAGTGCCAAAACCAGCTGGCGCAATCTGGGCCCCCGGAATTCCCAACAATGGCCGAAACCGGGTTAAGCTCAGCTCAGTTCAACTCGCATCATGAGCTTAGTATCAGGATCCCGTGGCCTGCCGCAGCATTAATCACATCAGGTTTGAGTGGGTTTCCACATCGTTGTTGGACAAGAAGCGACACAGAACAGCACAACGCAGCGCTACGCTATTACAAACTACCGATGCCACGCAAACGCAAATGCAAGACAAAGTTGCAGCCCATCATCATCCGCTGACCATCATCCCCTCCATCCCGTCCCATCCCCATTCCACCGTATCCCAAAGCCGGTCACTTCCATCCATCCTCTCAATCAATTCACTCGATTTTGGCCCCTCACCTTATCAGTCATCATTTCCTTTTCTTGTTCTTGTGTTTCTTTGTTGGCCTTGGTTCTGCTTACGATTTTATCCAAGTGAAAACATCATCTTCCAGCCGTTACTTGCTTATCTCAACAACCATTAACTACTTCCCCTTTTCATCAACGGTTCCGTACGCCTACCGACCAGGTACACTCGGCAATCTCCCGCCCAATCTTGATCAGTCCCTGCGTACATAGGTACCTCCTAGACTAGGTCGTCATCATCATCAGCATCCAAAATCTTTTTTTATCTTAGGGCTCAGGGTTCTGCCGACTGCATTGTCTCGTTCATTGCCGTCGTGTTCTAAGTTACTGATTGCGCCCCTCTCCAAAACGGCTCCAGGCTCCGGCGATCTTCAACCACCGACTTCCATCCGTCCAAACCCAATCGGCCATCCTGAACCCCTTCCCCTTCCCCTCCATCATCAAATTCCCAGCATTGTTACCTTTCCAAACTATCGCGGCCAACCTCAATACCTTCCTACCATTTGGACACCTAGCCAACTGTCGCATTACTCTCCTTGTCGCGACAACTGTCACCTGCCGACTACGGCCCACCGAGACTCCACGCTGACGCAATCTGTTCCCTTGACTATCTACTCAGTCAACCAGCTGTCGCATCACGCATTTACTCAGCGCATCACCGCCACGGCGCTTTATTGTGAACAATCAGACCTGTTCATTTTCCGGCCTTCAAGATGAAGGTAATTGACTTTTGAGTCCGCTATAACAATATGTTTCTATTGTTACTCACGCGCATCGCAGTATCTACCAGTACAAGACTTCGAAGCGGTGACGAGCACGCTCAACTTTAACACACCCGACTGCAACGTTACGGGCGGATGCGATCTCTACACAACAAAAGCATCAGGCTCCGACAAGAAACTCTACAAAAATATCGATAATGACCTAAACTCGCAACATGAAGCTCTCCTTAAGCTTGGCGCCAGCCTCTCACCACCTGAACGCGCTCATATGCTAGCTACATCGCCGAGCATGCAGATGTTTTCACACTCAAGCGCTTTTGGTCCACTGTCCGAGCTCTCAAGTCGCAAGACGTTTGCATACCTCATTGCGACACTCAATGCAAGCCACCCACACTACGACTTTTCCCATGTGCTTCGACCCAACGACTTCAAGCGTGAGCGAAACTTGCGCCGCGTTATGATCAATCTTGATTCCATCCTCCAGAACGTAAGGCCGAATTTCGAGCCCAAATCCTTGGGATCCTCCTTGGGTACCGAGGTGACTTCAATCTGGGGACCCCAATGCTGGTCGCTGATCGACAAGGAGATGCACCTTAACGAATGCACCATTTTCAGCTACAACCCCGATAGTGACCCTTTCGAGGAAGACGAGAGTGCGATTTGGGCATCGCACTACTTCTTTTTCAACCGCGCGTTGAAGCGAGTCGCCTACCTATATGTTCGTGTTGTACCAGTCATCTCATCTCATAGCCCAACCCTGCGGCCCGCCAATCTTGCAAGAAACCACAGCAATCAACAACTCGAGTCAGCTGGTGCACAAAAACGCGCCAATTATTGGCTTGGTGACCAAAATGCAGAGTTGGTGCCTTATAATGAAGACGACGAGTATCTTAACGACGATGGCCTCTTCTGGAACCGTGGTGAGAACGGAGATCTCGTTGCCTACTCGGATGACGAGTTCGAAGATGATATCGACGATATGGATATGCTCGACAGAAGTCCCGATAGATTCATGAGCGAAGACATTGCAGGTCGTATGGAGATCTGAAGTGGTCTTATCAAAACAATCGCTCATGAGAGGGCTTGTGGAAACATTACTTGTGGCCGAAACCAACTGTAATCACGTTCCTTGGGGGTTGCTTCCGTGACACTTTTTCAACATTCCACACTGGCCTCACCTCAAATCGGGTTACTCGGTCGTAAAAAGATCGAGACGAAAGAGGCTACGCAACAAACCACTTTTCCTTCTATTTTCTTGTTATGGACGCTCTTGCTTTATGTTTTCTCCTTTCAGCACGTCGGTTTGTTCATAACGAAAGCGTGGGGCCCGGGTAGGCTTCTGGTCGGTGAGAGCGGGTGAGATCCGCGACATGAGGCGTTTCCGGGGATCCTATTTCGGCCTGCCTTTTTCCTGGTGACAAAGGCACCCGTTAGTGACCTTTATTGGGCGTTTTTCTTTTTCTTCTTTCGTATCATGTTTATCAATATCCTCTGTATCAGGTTTGGCCATACTGCTATGCTTGCTTGGACTATTGCCTGATATAGCTATGCATATATAAATGCTTTTTCGGGTTAGGGTTTCGGTTGGGAACGGTGTGAGAGTCTAGTCGGCGTTGAAGCCATGGGAAACTCGGATAGGACGACTCTTATGGTGACGACGTATATGACAGGTAGGGGACAAGGTGGGCTAGGCAGGCTGGTCTTTGCTTTGACACGATAATGCAAGTTTATGATTTCAGTTTCTTGCAACTTGGATCTTGGCCCAAGTCAACTTCCAAAACTAATACTGTTTAAGAATTCGTCTCATAGCTGAGTTTGATCTGAGCTCTCCTACATGATGCTGTATATAAATTTCGCGACATTTCAACCCCCAGCACACGATTCGGATATGTCAACAGGTTTCCGGTCATATCAAGACGGCGAGCAGTCAAGCCCGGTGCATTGCCAACAAGACCGGTCGTAGAACACCGTTCCTCTGCTCTGCTTAATAGTAATTTCTAGTTTGTCTTTCGTGTATTTGAAAAGCTTACAGGCTTTGAAATACTGTTCAACCTGCCAGCCAAATGTCACGCAGCTCTCATCCTTGGTGCACAACTGTGCGCATATTTCCTCGTTTCCTTGATCGAGATTCACGATTCGATACGGCTGCCCAGCACTGCCGGTAACACCTTGGATGGCGCCACACAGTTCGGTTTTAACTGTTGGCGTAACACAAGAGGGCACATACTCGGCCACGTAAATGTCGTCAATAGCAATCAAGCGAGGTTTTGAACCCGCAAGGGGCCTCGCCAAAACAGAAATGGAGTCGTCTATCCGGCCTCGGAATATTGTACTTTCCTGTCTATACATGAAAGGGGAGGCTTTCGGAACATTGATCGTTTGCCTCGTGGCGTGATTGTAACTCGTGGCGACAATAAAGTTGAAAGACCAATCTTCGTCAGGATCAGAGATGGCAGCATACGTAATCCAGAGTTGATACTGTTTGCTATCCAGAGACACGACTCTCCGCATATCAGTTCCAACGTTCGTACCGAGGAGCCTTGTGAGAAGTTAGCTAGGTGTTGGAGCCGAGGTGGATAGCTGCTCTACTTACACGAACTGGTCACCACTATGAGCCCGCGGTACTTCTTGAGAGGTACTACTCTGCTTTTGGTAGGTCACGGCCGTGCCGCTGAATTGAAGCCCTAATTCCCATTTATTGGGAGCGTCGTTTTCTTCCTCAAAGCTGGAATCATTAACGACATTTGAATAGACAGGACATGAGACCGTGGTGGTAGAAGTCGAAAGGCTTTCTTTACTTGCAGTCTCGAGTGCAGAAACTGTAGTGAACTCTGCTGTAGTGACGTCCATCAAGATGCTGGTTTCGGTTATAGCAGTTGTCTCGGTAGTATCGGCAGTCCCAGCAGAAGTTGATTGAGTAGATATAACTATATCGGCGGTTGTAGTTTGCTCAATGGACTTGCTAAGCTCAACAGAGACTATGGTTTCGTAGAGAGCATCACTACTAGCTGACAAAGTGATTTCAGTGATTTCAGTACTATCAGTCGGTATGGTAGTATCAGTCGACAAGGAAGCATCAGTCGACGCAGATGTGTCGATAGGAATCGTAATAGTGTCAGTTGTTGTGGTTGAATCTCCAAATTTTGTAATCTCATCCAAGATCTCAGTAGTAAAACTGCCCGAGAAGGTCGATATATGGATCACAGTAGCATCGGCAGAAACTGCTGAGTCGATAATTGTAGCTTCTGAGAGACTTGAGTCCGAGGCCCCTGATGTCAAGGTCAAAAACGATGTATGTGGTTTGCACTTCCCAGCATCAACAGCCCACAGGCTTGACGCCGTCACCACAACAGTAAACAATTTCAAGAATACCATATTGAAGTGGGTTTGCAATATATGTAGACATTCCAATATGGCCATGAGGGACCTAGGTCCTTTTTAACTAAAGTATCAAAGTTCCTTCTAAGAATAAGGCTCTGCACAGATATTACTAGTGCTTTTGCATCATTCTTGCAGCAAATAAGAAACTAGTAAACAATTCTTCTTGGGTCTGATCTTTCAGCTGGTTCGTCTACAGAACGGATTTATGCTGCTTTTTTGTACCTAGCTTCAGGGGAGATTGAAAGAGTCTCAGCTGGGCTGTCAATAGCGTAGTCACATAGCCTTGAAATGGCATAATGGGCTACTACCCAACCAATAGTCGATTTGTCAAGATGGGTTTACTAGTTCTGGGCTCTCATGGGCCTGGTCTTTGTACAGGGTCTATAAGCCACAGGCATAACTTTTCAGATGCAATGGGTAGAGATATACAGTTTAAGCATAAATGAGAATGTAAATAAAGTTCAAAACTTGCAATCAAGACGGTGAAAGCAGTAGTACCTTAGTAAATACTACAAGTGCCTATTTCCAAGCCGGAAGCACCGAAGTGCTTGATTGTTCAACCCCCAATTGTTTATCAAATGACCAATGAAGATAAGATAGTTTTACGCTCTTTTGCATTGGGAAATACCAGATTTTATAGTATTCTGATAAAATAAAATAAAACTCATTATCTCTTTTCAAAGACATATATTCAAGTTCAAAAGCTCTTTAAACAAGGAACGAGTGGCTCAAGCGCAAAGGATTCGTTTCTTATCTCTTATCAGTTATCTTGGCAAAGATTGATTGACCAATCACAGCGCCAAAACTCTACTCGTCGCGGGGCCTAGTCAACTCTCCCAAATTTTTTCCTGCTATCAATTATCTTGTCTCGTCTTCCGCTTCAACTCAACTGAAGTCATCACAGCAAAATCGCACGACGCCTTTCTTTTGACGCAGGCTTTTACAACTTTGAAGCAGTGCAATCCAGCTCTGCTCAACTCACTCACACTAGAGCATGGCCGCTCAGACGTCGCCATCGCTCACTTCTACCTCACACACATTGACTGCCGCGCCGCTCACCATGGCCGCTCCCGATTCCCTCACAAACAGCCATGTTCTGGCGCTTCTCGAAACTCTAGCCGATGGCAAGCGACACAACTTCCTCCAGCCCAGCGCTTCTATCCCGACCGATTCTCTTAACCTCGTCAAACAAACCCTCGAAGGATTTGCTTCACAAGTTGGCGATGAACAGCAGGAAAGGCTAAAGGAGAATCGCAAGCGCAAGAGAGGCGCTGTTGGGAGCGAAGATGTTCTCAAGATGCGCAAGGTTTATGTCGATGGCTTCGAAACAGGCCAGGTTTGGCAACAGGCCAAGAGGATCATTGGTGGAGTCCTAAAGTACTCTGAGGAGGCCCTTGCTGAGCTTGAGGAACGCAAAGAGATTGCTGTCAACGGCGCTGACTCCAAGACAATTGAATTCGGAGAGGACGGCTTTGAGGTGGGCTCCGATGACGAGGATGAGAGCGACGAAGAAGTGTCCGGAGAAGAAGACGAAGAACAAATATCGGGAGACGAAGCACTCGAGGATGGTCAAGAAAACGATTGGGAAGACAATGAAGAGGAGGAGTTTGAGGAAGGAAAAGATGATTACCAAGAGGACGATGAGGAGGACGACGATGAACAAGCGGAGGAGTATGAGGCGGATCCCGATGGTCTTAACGATGGCTTCTTCTCTCTTGACGACTTCAACCGACAATCACAATACTTCGAGGAGCAAGATGCCAAGGGAGATCCTTACACGGATCAGGCAAGCGACGACGAGGAAATCAACTGGGATGCTGATCCTCTATCTGCCCCCAAACACAACTCAAAGTCTAAGAAGGCGCAGCCAGCCGACGATGAAGAGGACAGTGACGACGAGGGTGGTCCCACGTTTGGCAATATGGACCTCAATGCCCCAGAAGGTGAAAGCGAGGACGAGGGTATGGACATGGATGATGCGGACAATGAGGAAAATGATATGAACGCCAACGAGGTCTACTACAAAGATTTCTTCGCACCGCCACGCAGAAAGTATCAAGGAGACAAACCTAGAAAGTCCGTCAAGTTCCAAAACGAAAAGCCCGATGACGCCGACGTCGAGAGGGCTATGGCCGATGTTCGAAGGGATCTCTTCGATGACGAGTCAGAACAGGAGGATTCCGATGATGCACTCTCTGATGTATCCGCTGGAGACCCCAAGTCACGACGCTCGGCTCACGAGCGCAGACAAGCCAAGCTTGCTGAGGAGATTCGCAAGCTTGAAGCTGCCTCCGTTGCTAAGCGAGAGTGGGCACTCTCTGGTGAAGCCGCTGCTGTTGACCGTCCTGTAAACTCGCTGCTCGAAGAGGATCTCGACTTTGAGCATGTTGGCAAGCCTATCCCCGTCATTACCCCTGAGGTCAGCGAGAGTATCGAGGACCTCATTAAGCGTCGTATCCTAGCACAGGAGTTTGACGAGGTGATCCGTCGACGACCCGATACAGAGGGCGCAGCTGCAGGTACACGCCGCGGTCTTATTGAGCTTGACGATAACAAGGCCACCAAGGGTCTAGCAGAAATTTACGAAGAAGAGCACGTTAAGAACGAAAACCCCGATAGCTACGTCAGCCAGTCGGACGAGAAGGTACAGAGAGAAGAGAAGGAGGTAGAAGCAATGTGGAAGGATGTCTGCGCTCGTCTTGACTCTCTCAGCTCATGGCACTACAAGCCCAAGCCCACAGCTCCCTCGCTATCAGTCGTCACCGATGTTGCGACCATCGCTATGGAGGATGCCCAGCCCACAACGGCACAGGGTGTCACTGGCGAGAGCAGCCGCATGGCTCCCCAGGAAGTCTACAAGGCTGGTTCTACCGAGAAGGCGGCCAACGGCGAAGTCGTTACCAAGGCCGGTCTGCCTGTGGCGCGCCAAGAGATGTCACGCGAAGACAAGGCTCGCCGTCGCCGCCGCGAGAAGGAGCGCGTGCGCAAGGCTGGTGGTGTCGACGGTGGCAAGGTTGTCAGCAAGCGGGCCAAGATGCAGCGCGACGCTGTCGCCGACCTCAAGAAGGGTGGTGTCAAGGTTATCAACCGCAAGGGAGAGATTACCGACGTGGATGGCAACAAGGCGAAGAACGTCAAGATTGCTTCAGGTGGAAACTACAAGCTGTAGTAGCAGCTGTGAAGGAGAGAGGTTGTTTCTTTTTTCTGTTTGGGTAAGGAATAGGGGTGTCAAAAGTAACGAAGGGGTGTTTGCATGGCTTGCGAGCGATTCATAATAGAAACGCACTTTCATGTTTGACGCATGTCGATATATCTATCTTTACTATTTTCATTCGTGGTAACTGAGAGGCCTTTCGTTTCTTTCAGATGTCAATTTTGTGATGATACATATTATGGGAAGCTTTTTTCAAATAGACAGTTAGATCCTTACTGTCTTTAATCTGAACAACCTTCTCCCCTTGCAGATGCAAACAAAAACAATTCGCTCTGGAGGCTTTCCTGCTCTAAGCAGCACGATGTTCTCTGTGAGAAACAGGTTACTGATTCTGGACCTTTATTGATGTCGAATGTAATAGTTGTTTACAAAACAGGCTCATATGAACCTCGGACCTAACAATCCACCCATGACTTTTTAACTTCTATTTTTGTATGTAGATGAATAAAAGACTCGGATGCACTGCAAAGCATAAAAAGTCCACTTTCAAGTTACGAGGACCTATCCCTCATTTCGCAAAACATATATAAACCCATTATTACCGATACATCCTTTTTGACTATTGTACAAGCATGTTCTTCCTATTCCTCATTCACCAAGGGGAATGTCATTAACCCAAACTCCGCTCATGATTTTTCTCTTCGAATCGACAGCTCAGTGCTGCGTCTAGGCTTCCACTTTGGTCTTCTTCGCCTCGGCATCTTCAGCCGGCTCCTCGGCCTTTCGCTTACCGTTAGCCGCAGCTTCTGGTGCGGGCTCGGGGGTAGCTTCTGTGGCAGTCTCCTCCTTGTTCTTCTTGCGGACCAATCCGCTGAGATCGGTAGCGGTCTTTTTGGCCTCCTCAACCCGGGCCTTGGTCTCGTCGGCAGACTCGCCAATGGCAGCACCGAGGATGCCACCAATGGATACATCGGCGCCGAGAATGTCCTTGGTGTCGACAGGGTCATTGCGCAGGTCGACAAGCTGTTCGGGGTTAGCATGATATATACAAGGGGGCCGGGTTTTACTCACACGTTGCTCCATATCACCAATAACTTCCTTCATTTCCTGAATAGACTTACGCGCCAGTTCGTTGTCCTCAGGAGAAGCCATGGTAGCTAGCTCTACCTCCTTGTTCTGGAGCTTGAGCTTGGAACTCTTGATGGCAAGTTCCATCTCCTTGACGGCTTCGTCGCGTAGGTTTTGGTCCATCTCCTCGCGTTTGGCGTTCGCACCATCGTCGCCGGGTGTGGTTACTGAAGCGAATTCCAGAGCCAAGGAAAGCTTGTAGTGAGCTTCGGCGATAATCTCAGACTCCTCAGGGTACAGTTCAAGCTTGTACTTGAGTGATGTTCGGCCGTCTTCGATGGCATTTGGGTAGCTATTGTAGTGTTAGAGCAAGAGCCGGGCTGAATTCATATCAGAGTTTGCGCGTACCGTTCGTTCTCGAGGGAGATCTCAGAGAGGGCATCATGAGTGTCGGCGAGGCGCTCCTTCACATGTCGCATGACAGGTGAATCATCCTCTGCAGCCTCCTTGCCTTTGCCACTCTCCTCCTGCTCCTCTTTCTCAAGTGCTTCAAGTCGCTTGAGGTAGCACACCCGAGCAAGGTCAAGAATTTCAAAAGCGGTGGCTAGGTCGTCGTCTTCTTCCTCATCCTCTTCGTCCTCGGCATCCTTGGAAACATAGTCAGCATAATTGAAGGAGACAAGTGTTCAATACCTGGCGCGTACCTCTTCCTCGTCAGACTCATCAAAGTTCTCGTCGCCAGTGAACTGGAACAGGGCCTTCTTATCTCCCTTGATGTCTTCTGACTTCTTCTCTCCTTCCTTTTGCTCGGCGACAATGCCAACACCTTCTTGTGTCACTTTCTCGGCTTCGGTCGGGGCAGACTTCTTGGCCTTGGTCTCGGTACTCTTCTTCTTGTTCTTCTCGGGAACAGCAGTACCTCCGAGAACATCGCTTTTACTTTGACCGACCTTGAACAAGCTGCGACCGTAGTGAAAGAGAATTTCGGCATTTTCTGGTGACGTCTCACCATTGAGCTCAGCTTGGAGGATGCTAGCTCTGGAGAATACCTCGGCAGCCTCTTCGTAGTTCCTGTGAGCGTACAAGGCAGCGCCCTTGGCGGACAGGTCGGCGAGAGTAACCCTCTTGCTGTTTGGGTCTTGGTCGTTCGCAATGAGGAAGTCGGTGTTGGGGGTGCCGACGCTGGGAGTGCCGATAGCAGGTGTGATAGTAGCAGATTCTACTTTTTCAGTAACGTTGGCGACATCGTCAGCAGGAGGTGCGAGCGACTCGTTGGATGTGGCAGCGGTCTTGTCAACGACAGGCGCAGTCTGCTCTGTAACGTCGGACATTGCGGCTCAATTAAAGTCAATCGATCTAGTGAGTGAGCGGGCGAATAAGGCAAAGAGATTTGGTGGCAGGTTACGAAATTGATGAATATGAGATGAGATTGATGGTTGTCGTAGAGAAAAAGGATGCGATTTCGAGTGGAGAGTTTGCGACAGTCGAAAGACAAAACGGGCGACCCAGCAACGACGACGACCTGATGATACCAAGCCAAGGTATGACGCGCCAAGCTGCTGAGGTACGGAGTTATGCTGACGCGTTTGATTGGTTTTTGGTGGCGTCAGGTAGTTCGTTTCAGTGAGCAGAAAGCTCTAAGCTCTAAGCTTGGGGCACATCATGCAGGAGATGGAACCACTAACGTTAGGTTAGTGGTTCTGCCAGAGTTACCCTATACCTAGGTACCTACACAGCCGGTTAAGAGGTTGTATTTGGTCAACTTCTCCGGCCTTTTGAACAGCATGGACTTGATGTATTTCTTAAATTAAGTGACTAAAAAATAGAGTAGGCTCTCCTAGTACAACTGATACTGTGAGTATCATTATGTGGATACGCCATTGGTTGTTCTAAACCTCCATCATAACTATCGCAGTGATGAGACAAGGCGTAGCAGGCTATATGCTTATGGGATATCGGAATTTGATATCAGATGTTGTGCGAACGAGGCAATGTGATTGGAACAGAATCACAATACATCAACACGGGCGATTAATCGCGCTGTCACATACTCTGTGCAGCCCCAGTCATCAAGTACCGCTTGAGGCTAACAACACCCACGTCTCACTGACTAGGCGCGTGATATCGTGAGTTACTGACACGAGTTGAGCGCGAAGTCATGTGCCTTGGACTTGGCTACTAGCAATTATTGGCTTCTCAGCGAGTCGTCGTCAGGCAATAAAAGCCTCTAAAGAATGCAATTGGATCAAACAAAATAGTACGGGAACTACATTCGATAGAAATTTTCGAGGAATGAAAATTAAGTATAAATGGAAAGGGCTCGACACTCGTGAATGGGAAGAGACAAACTTGCAGTATAAGAAGACACTGAAACCCATACAGTAAGTTATCTTGCTGCTAAGTATCCAAGAACATGAAACTGCACCATGTATGAAGAACTCATCCAGGTACAATCAAATGTCAAGGTAAGCAGAATGCTCTAGCTGTCCTCTTACAAGGAAGCTTTTGGTCAGATACATATGCTGGTTCTGGGTGCCAGTCCGCAATGTATTTGGAGTCAAGAAATTCTGTTATGGACACTGGGCCTTTTGAACGAGAATCAGCTTCAGAACCTCAGAGGACTGCAGACGGTTGTGTCAAGAGCTTTCGCTTATTCGAAAAAGGAAAGAGCATACACGGAGCCTTATTCGAACAAAACGAAGTGTCATGTTATCAACCATAACCCTGCTCAACCAGCTGCACTGCCTCTTCTGACAACTCTCTGTGTCAAGAACTGTCGAGAGACCATGGAAAGAGACAATGCGATTGGTGGTAAGATTGCCATGTAAGTATGCGTCGTTCGGTTCTTTGTGGTTTCTTATCACGAGATAAGAAAAACCGTGAGAACCGAATAGGATCTGACAGCAGGCTAAGTCCCAAGACAGGCATTGGTCAGGGTTGTATCAAATGTTTGGCTCAGGTCGTTGATATCGAAGGTAACATGACCTGTCTATGGCACATTGAATGGTTGTTGTTAGTTAAATCGAGATGGAGGGTGTCATCACGATGGAGGGGGATCATGATGCTAACTCTGTTCTTTACACTGAGAGCACAGCCAAAGTCGACTTTACAGCAACAGTGACATGGAATTCTACTTTTAACACCCGAACGGTGGAAAAACTCCATCGTACAGGAAATATTCCAATTGCTTCTTCGGCGAAACTGATTGTCGCTGACCGTCATCATGTTACACATAGCGAAAAAGCCAAGTCTTGTTTGTTCTGTCACTCCCCAGTCAACCATTGGATGGAATTGGGTTGACACTGGACGGGAAGCTCGTATAAGACGCCAAATAACAAGCGAACCGTAACGAGGTCTGCTCTGCAGAGGACCGAGTTTTGCCCAGACATGTAGGATTTTAATTTTGGCGATAGCTCATTCGTGGACTAACTGGTTGACAAGCAATTCGCTTAAGGGGACCATGCTAAGATATGGGGTTCGCAGAGCTTTCCGAATGACGAAACACGATGGAGCATGGAAAATCATGTCAAGTAATTTATCTGTAACAAATTTCCCCGGGTACTTTGACTTCCGATACTGAACTGAGATCGAGGATCGATCAACAACGTTGGAGAATGCTTAGACACCAGGTATCTTGTTACAGCTGGAGGCTTACCAAGCAGCAGATACAATACGACGTTGAGACATAAAACCACTGACTCCTAAGATGACGGCATTGATGCGAATAAGATTCTGACCACGGAAGATGCAATCGGCAATTGTTTGAATGGCTGGTTTATTGGCGATACAACGTATCTACCTACATATATGTCGTTGTCCCAATACTACGGAACATTGGCCAGATTGGGAAATTGCCGCTTTGAGCAGTACGAAGCGACATTTGGGATACCTACTCGACAAATGAGAGAAATGCGGTAAAATAAAACAAACATATGTATCATATGTGAGAGGCTGGGAAGATCAAACATAGAACCCGCGGGATGTGACAGACTGCGGAGATTACGTACGAGACGAATACGTAACATATCACGACACGAAGGGACTTCGCAAGTCATGTACCGATTTGAAGTAGAGGTTATCCACAGAGAGGACCAGAACGAACGAATAGGGATAATACACTGACCGTTGCTTCTTGTTCCCAAGAATGCTTGCTGTTAATAAACCTGATGTCTGATGAAGATTCCAGGATACCGGGAACCTTTGACCGGGTGATGTGTGACACGCGAGCGCAATAAGCAAGGTGGGCAAATTCGCCTTGTATTTAGTCCTCCGAGACCTACCTAGGTACCTAGGTAAGCTCGATTAGATAAAAGATTGCTTTGTGTACAACTGTGAGTGTAATTACAAGTGCTACTGCAAGCACAGCTTTTCAAGCAGCCAAGCCTGGTTCGGTAGGTATCAATCATGTTGGAGTTTCCACGGGCATGGCCTTGAAACATAAGAACAACATGGACAGGGAATATTTAGGATGGACTCGAAACAACCGCGAGCCGAATTCACCAAAAGTTAAAGCATGCATGCGGGGGGAGTTTAATGATAATACATGATTGGAGGATAATTGTGATAGTCTTAATTCCGTCTATAAGAGGTCGTGGAGTTTCATAAGTCCGGAACTTGGACGGAACTTGGACCCTTGAGATCCTCTTCCCCCCCACCCCCATTCAACCAAACCCAACCTTCATTCGGCATGGCGTTTCTTCTTTCTTGTAAGTGAGGGACTGAGTGCGCATGTTTGTGTGCAACTGTCACTAACTGACTAATAGAAGAATCGCTAAAAAGAAAGAAGACGGGGACGCCCGCTCATGGATGGGATCTTCTGTGCCCCCAAATCAAATCAAATCATCCGTCCACTGCATTAGTACTCGTGGATACCTATCTGTTCGCTACAGTAGCGTCTTTTTGGTTACTTGCGTGGGTCGGTCGGCCGCTTTTAGAGCTGAGAATATTATCAAGTCAATTGATAGCCGTGGAATGACTCGAGACGTGACAATCTGTTACATGATGATGGACACTACGTCGTAACTTGGGATGATGATCCAAACATTAAGTACAGACGAAAGAAAGAAAGGGATACCTACTACCTAGGCAGTTTTAGTTTCGTAGAGCTTGATCCGGTATTTGTACGGATATCATGCAAGGTAAAACAACTATGTTACCGGCTCGTGGTCGACCGTTGGTGGTTGACGTTGACCCCAGACACCAAGACAACCCCCACGATAAACATCCAATCCAAAGATAACCCACCATCCTGGTATTAGCTGCGGTCACTATGATAGGAGATGCTATAACACCGTAAAAAAGTTTCTTCAACGCAATCTCTTTGTTTGCTGATCACTGTACACAGCTATATCTGATCGATACAACACTACATATAACATGCAGAGATAAGATATGTCACCTGCTCTTCCCCAAACTACCTACCAATCTATCCCCCTAGAGGATTTACAGACCCGAATTCTCCTCGTTCATTTGGTGGTGGAATTATTCCCTAGCTTCCGCCGTCCGCCTTCCACCAACGACAAGAGCCTCCCTCTTACCGCATCCCGGTCGCAGCTAGTCTCATTGATCTTCCTGGTATAGGCCAGTTCGTCAGCTCCATCAGCCCCATCGGGTATCGTCAGGGATCTCGTCCCTTGTTTCGCTCTGACCTGAGGCTGGTCTGGTCTGGCCTGCTCCGACAATAGTTACTTGGTTATCCCATCTGATCAAATATTCATCACTTGGCAGTTTCCTGGTCTTTTGTTCTGTTTTGTTCTGCTCTTCTTTCCTCGATAAATTTCTTTATGAGCCATTCCTTCCGCTGCGCTGCGCCTCGTCTCAACACGGGAGGCACGGGGGTGTATGTACCTACATCCTACCTACTTTTTTTTCTTCCCATTCATAGGTCGGTAGTACTTGCTTGATCTGCCTCAACTGGGCAGATATTCTCATACATCCCCCCAAAAAGACCCTCACCCACCCACCTATCTTTCTCCTTCTCTTATCCAACATCGACTTTACCCCATACTTCGGAACATCCCCACAGGATCCGCAACAACACATGCGCGCACTTCACTTCGCATTATTGCCACCGACTACAACATCAACAACCGATTTGTTGTATACTTCGACCCTAACATTAGTTTAGAGATCACCGCTGCTTATCCTTCCCGAACCTGAAGAAAACGCTGGAACTGTTCTAATTTACCACAATCACGCGACTGATATTCGCATTTCCCAACGACGGACTGAATGAATCTATTTGCGCCAGATATAAAATCACATTGGCCAACGACAACACGCTCGGCTACATCCTGCAAAACGATACAGTGGCTCTAACCAAAATCGAAGTCCATTAGCGCATAGAAGGCGCCTGCTCTAAATGGTAGTGCGGTTGAGTCAGCGACAAACCGACAACAAGGAATACATACGACAGTCGCACAGAAAAGAAACTACATAAAATGGCCGCCGTCCAATCGATGATAGCGGAATCGCTTCCCGCACCAACACCCACGATTGCCTTGAACGGCTCTACCGATCCCACCGCCATGCAAATCGATGAACCCAGTTCGAGCCCGGCCACGATTAGTGATAGCTCCTTTGGATGTACGCCAACAAGGGGAGATAGTAGGATTGTCGTTATTGTGTTTGGACCAGGCCAGGACAAGATTGTTTCGGTATTTGCAGAGGTGCTTGGAACGCCGTGTCGGATACGGAATGGCTTCGACCAAGTCTCGACCGACGATTCTGGCTTCGTCGTGGGAGTCGCAGCAGGCGAAGCAAAAGGAGACGTCGCTGCGAGGAATCAAGACCTCGTCGTTGCCATAAATACTCACTGTGTGAATCTAGGGATGCCCCCCGACATCCATCTCTCTGCTAATTGCGACTACGAATTTCTTTACACCGAATCATCCTACCTGCGTCGCGACCTGGCCAGGTTTATCTCTTTTACGCTGGGCCAGATCAACTGTCATGAAGCTCTTATGGCAAAGCCAAGAACATACTTCATTTCCACAACCTTCCCAGACGTCCGCGCCGCCCTGCCTAATATCGATATTCTGACTGTTGGTGCAGACGCGGTCGAGATCCGTGTCGACCTATTGAGAGAACCGCTCAGTGAAGGCGGTTTCTCAGAAGTTCCTAGCCTAAGCTACGTTGGTGAACAACTTATGTTGCTTCGTCAGCGAACAGAACTTCCCATTATCTTCACCACCCGATGTGTCAGAGAGAACGGAAGGTTTCCCATGGATAGGCCAGAATTATACTACGACTACCTATACCGCGCGATCCAATGGGGTGTAGAGTACATTGACGTAGAGCTGTGGCTCCCGGAAGAAATACGCAAGAAGCTATATGATCAACGAGGAAACTCTCGCATCATGTCGGCATTCCATGACTTCTCAGGATCCTTCCGATGGCCATTGCCGTACGCTCAGGAGGTGTTTGAGAGGTCTATACCTTATGCTGATATCATCAAAATGATTGCTATCATCAATGAACACAATGAGAATTTCGAACTTGAGTATTTCCGCTCCAAAATGCGTGCTGAATATCCCAACGCACCGCCCTTTTC
This sequence comes from Fusarium armeniacum, assembly GCA_013618295.1. Taxonomy (NCBI): domain Eukaryota; kingdom Fungi; phylum Ascomycota; class Sordariomycetes; order Hypocreales; family Nectriaceae; genus Fusarium; species Fusarium armeniacum. The sequence goes on along the minus strand of JABFER010000157.1, from coordinate 41,386 downwards.
TGCCGTCAACATGGGCGAGGTCGGCCAGTTCTCGAGGACTCTAAACCCCGTCTTCACGCCCATTACTCACCCGCTGCTTCCTCTCATAGCGGCCCCTGGTCAGTTGAGCGCCGCCGAAATCAATGCAGCGCTATCTCTACTAGGCCAGCTACCAAGAAAGCGTATCTATGGAATCACCAGTGCATTGTCTCGAAGCGCTACTCCGCAAGCCCCTTTCTATGAGAAGTGCATCAACGAATTAGGCCTCCCGCACCAATTTGCTGTTGTCGAAAGGCACCCCAACAACCCAAAGAGCATCGAAGCATGGTGCAACCAGAAACACTTCGGAGGCGCATATCTCAAACCTGGTCTGCCGCATCATACATTGACCAAGACTAGCCCCTTCTTCGCTGGTCTGAACGGGGGTAACGGTCCAGTACTGACTGAGGCTGCTCGTGTTATCGGAGTTGTAGATACCATTGTGGTTCAGGCTGGAACATCGTCCAGATCATCTTCACCCGGTTCAATGCCATCAAGTCCGCGTCACCGACAGAGCGACTCGGTTGAGTTCGGTAGTCAGTCTGGCCTGGGATCAGCAACCTCTCTTGTATTCGATAACGCTGGCTGGAAGGGCATACTAAGTACACTGACACGCGATCTGGCACCCTCTGCATATTTCGGCCGCTCAGCTGTTGTTATGGCTTCGTCTTCGGATGACGCAGCCCCTGTTTTCTTCGCCATGAGAGCACTTAAGATATCCAAGATCTATACGGTCGGTTTCCGCACACCAATTAGTCTCGCCCGAAACGCACCTCCGATCGAACCTTTTATCAGTCTCGAAAGTCTCCAGCGTGCCCGATCTGTGGAGAACGACAGCGCTCCCTTCGTCATCGTGTCGGCACTTGGTTCGGATAAGAGCCACCTGGTTGGCATGTTACTGCGAGCATTTGGAGGGGTTGGGCCCAAGGGAATCGCAAATACCAAGAAGGTTTTTCTTGATCTGGCTGATGGAGCTGGAAGAAAGAGCTCGGATCCAGGACTGGTTGCTGAGAAGAACGGGTTCGCTGCTTATGGGGCTGACGATGTTGCTGCTTTCACAACCGTTGAAAGTCTGCGGTTACTCGTTGGGCAAAACGTGCCTTACAGTTTTGTTAGACTGGCAAGTGGAAGCCACCGATATGGAGCTTGAATCAGGTCGGGCAATCAATAACGACCACCGACAAGGCATTACACTCTTTCTTTGCCACAGAGAACAACTCGCAAGCACGAAACTGGCCCATCTGCCATCGGTGTTCTCAAAATAGGAGCATCTACGAGAGCAGGCTGGACACCCGAGTCGCCCCGAGCCTAACGGGTAATGATATCCACGAAACCCTGAGCCAGCTGGCTGAGAAACAAGGAACCTTTCCCCGGCATACCCACGACAAGTTACCCTGGCGCCAAGTGCCAACTATCACAGAGGCCACTTGAAAACCCTGGTGGCAGTTTTCCAACACGGAGAGTCTTGGCGATGCCAGGCTCATCGCGGCTTGCGCTCCAGTAAGAGGGGGCTCGAAGTGAACCGAGCCAACTAAGGCGATCATTCTGACCGAAGGTCACGGTGACATCCAGACGTACGTCGATCTGGTACACAGAAGATCCTGGTGAACAGGCACAGGGTCGACACAGAGTGGGCTAGTTATTGCAACGGTCACGGCGTGACGCCTCGTCACCACCAATTTAGCCCCGTTGGCACCCACAGGCAGGTGCTTGTACTTTTATTTTTCCGTTATGGACCTGCCAGATCTGTGGTTCCTATCTTACTGTGGGCTATATATATCTACCTAAGTATAGACGGGCCCTTGTACGGTTTACTTTTATATGATCATTACGGGTGTATACGAGAACCAGTGGACTGGAAGTCCCCTATATGACAGTGGAATATTACTTAGACGCTTCTGGTAACTCCAACCGAAGCTTGAATTGATGATGATATTCTGACTTTGTTTCTTTTTTTATGACTCCAGCGCCTTATTAGCTCAGCGTGGGTTTACTCGAGAGTGTCATTCCTTTGGCATCATTTAATCGCAGCAGGGCTCAGAACAGCAGCTGCGTAAGATTTCCTCAAACCCTTGTAGACAGCCACGGCACCCCTCCGCAGAGAATGTCTAGACCCTCGATGAGATAGGGTTAGTCGCTGTGTGAGGATCAGGGCGCTTGGTTGGGATGATTTCACCCTGGTCAATGACTGTAACCGCCAGCGGTGTCGTCGGCATTCGTAAGTATCGGAATATGTTGAGTTTCAATTTCCCCGATTATCTAAGGCATGAAGAGCTTTTTTCTTTTTGCGGTAAGAGACGGGAATCGATCAATGTATTACGGGGGCAGAGCAACAACCGAGTTTGAAGGTGCCTTACATGAGACAGTATATCGAATTAAAGGGTAAACGCTGCCAAGTTCGCACAACATGTCTGACGTTGGAGAGATAACAGGACGCCTACTGGTGACCAGGGGTCAACCGAATTACTTTTTCTCGTTTCGAGACACCCTGTAAACCATAGAGCTTGAGTAGAACTCGACAGTGAAGACAAGAGATGGCCTCTTCATATATCAACTGCTTTGCAGATTGCGCAGAAAGGCTGAATGCTTAACAGTGGCAGGCAAGCAGCCAATATAAGTATGCCTACGGAGGCACTTTTCATCATGTCTTAGGGAAGAAATGATGTAGCTGTGATAATCGCAGTACAACCTGAACAGAATTTTGTCCCAAAGCTTGGAAGCGCGGAGAGGGTTCACGAAGATCATTATGTGAGTGTATGTACGAAGCACTACGTCTGCATTCCTAGGTATGTAGGAGTGATGGGAGATGGGATGAACGAAACAATACCATGCTCCCCCAGGTTTAGCAAGTTCAGATGATTGCAAGAGGACCCTCCCTCGCGTGCGTCTCAACAGGGGGCGCACTTCAAGTCATAACACCTCACGCGTAGCCAGCACCAGACTGTTCGCCACAGTATATTGCGGGTAAAGACTTTCTCCTTGACGTGAGCCACTCTGTAGCTCTCTTGGAACAGGGAGGCGTTCTAACGCTGCAAGGCAAGAACGCCGGACGTATGTGGGCTTTCTTGCAGAAGTAAACATCTCCGCCATAGAAACTAGTACTAAGGTAAGCGATACGTTTGAAAAAAGGTCCAATGCCGAAATGTATCAGGCCGAATTCAAAGACTGAAGACCCGTTTTGCTGTAAAGGTCACAGTAACGGAAGCCAGTAGGCGATCAATACGTCAAGGACTCAAGGTCAAGAGATCAAATTAAGGTGGTTCAAGGGGGGAGTGGGGATGTGATGATGGCGATACAGTACACATAAAGGCGCAAAAACAAGCATAAGCGCCTTCTCAATAACGATCGGGAGCTTGGGAGATGCATGTGAACGCCGCTGTTCATGTCCACAAGGGCATGTATGGCTTCGACTCGTCAGTTTTTCTTGGCTTCCGATTCGAACTAGTCATGAGAAACGTGATATACGTCCACATGGGGTATCCGGACCAGAAACGTCCAAGAGCTACACTTGGTTCTATAGGCTCTTAAGCGGAATATGATCGACCTACTCTGTACCTCAACCACAGTTCATTGTATAGCACTGTAGATGGCATCACCGGCCAGATGTAGGCATGCATCATTACCTGACCGGAGAAAGCTAGCCATGCCACTTGGTAACCAAGCGAAGCCACGGTCCTGGGACAGTAGGTAGGTAGGTTGCAGGATCGCCTTCTGGGTCTGTTCTCGGCGTTTTCTCCGGAATCCAACGTCCGTTACAGTCCAACCACTGTAGTTTCAACTGCCGTGTTGAAGGATCCTGACAATCATAGGTACCTGAACTTTGTCAGAGGCAAGCTGGAGAACCTCCACATGATGGTGGAGAACGAGACCACTCAGTATGAGCTCTAGGAGCTTTCGACCTATATGCATCCTGGGGCCGATACCCATCGTTACATATGTAGGTCGACACAGAAGAGTGATTAGCTTGACCTGGATCCGGAAGATGCGTCCGAGCCGGTGCCAAGCTAATCCAAATGCCTTGCAGCCTTGACAGAGCAAAAATGAACTGTGAGCGTAAGGCGGCTGTTGACAGGGAATATCCTGAATCTGATGTGCCAGGATATTTCGTCCCATTTTGTTTGTGGTCTTGACCCATATGGATATGCTGGTCAGGACAGACAGTTATTGGGCGATTTGTAGAAGCGTGGCGAGAAAGAGAAGAACAATGCTAAGTGAATGCGAGTTGGCGCTGTTCGAGAGCCTATACACACTACACAAAAGGGCAAGATATGATACAACCACTTTTTGTTCTTGGGTGTCTGACTGGCGTCATATGCTTTCACCGATTGCCTTTCGTATCTCGAAACTTGCCAACTGTAATTCGGGCTACCATCGGAGTTGGCTCTTCAAGTCAAACAAGGGCAAACATCAAGATGTATGGCCTAGTAAGAATACGACGGATAACCGACTGTCAGCTTCCTGTCATCAATTCTTGTGAAGGTGATAGGCTGGGTGTTTGAATCTCAGACGATGAGCCAGAGGCGACAGGTTTCATGTTTAGGTGAATCGCTTGACATTTTCATCGAGTGTATAAGCTGCTAGCTCGATAAGTTTATGTTCCGCCAGATTTAGTAGTCACGGAGTGAGAATAGCTAAGTGGTTCGATAATACGTACCGTGTGGGAATCGGCTCCCGGGGTAAAATAGAGGACTACGCTCACGGGAGTCGAAGGTGGGCAGAGGCCAGCATTGAGATACCTGCTAGATTTGTCCTTGTACTTCTGGAAGACGATAGCGTCAAGCTTGGTCATTCGCCAAACTGACAGCTGTGGGCACTTCGCAAGCCGGGAACTTGTTGGGCTTAGCCTATTATTCCATCTTGACTACGTAAAACGTAGGCTCGGCATTGGAGATGCAACGCCGAGTGCATTGGCCAGCCTTAATTGTGAATATTAGTTTGCATGGCGTCGTAATATCATATGCGGTACTCTGTACTCTTCACTGTACAATATCTCTCGACAGACAACAGGGTACGGAATCGAGGCGAGGCCTAGTGTGACAGCTAAAGCCACTCGAACGTGGATTGACAAGGGCCCCGGCAGATTCATGACCAACTCCAGGGGCGTGAAACGGACTAGAGACCGAATCGGGGTAGGAAATCCGATACTGAGGCCTATGAAGAAAGCACATACCAAGCGCCGATACTAACCAGGTTGTTGGCCTCATGATAACTTCAAGCTCACACTCAAAAGTGCCAGCATAGCAATGAAGCAGTAGATAATCTGGTTCACGCTAAGGATTGTCAACCTAATCAATCATAAGGAGTAACATGGAGATCGATGGGTCACGAACTTGTGCATGTCATGCAACCCTACTCACCTGCTCTGTACAGAGTACGCAAGATATGCCCGTCGATGCCCCACATATGCAGGTCCGATTGCTTGCCATGTTAATGTTATATTGCTTTTGTCTGTCTGTCCAAAGTTGATTGTACAGCCTTGATCAGATTACAGTATTTTCTCAAGCAATGCCTTATGTGAGACGTAGGGAAGCCTAACGTATAACGGAACAACAATGTAAATGCAGATTATAAGGATGTGTGACATTCGATAGCTTTCTACTCTGTAGAAGGGGCTCAATTGTGTTCAAACTGCTGGGAACCCCTCTCAGCTCCGGTGAGCCACCCAACCCTGTGGGCATCTCCTCAAGTGGAGCATCTTCGCGTTATCGCGTCTCGTTGGGAGCTCGATGCCTTATATACAGCGCTTAACAGTTCTCCAGGAACCGCAGAAGTGACTAGCCAGGTATCCAAAAAAGGAATTCGGGCAGAAAACCGTTGCGGTAGTGGCCATCGAGTATGTATCTGAATAACTCGTGGCGTTTGGGGTCGGCAATACCAATGGTTACCCGCTATTCCTTCGACCGACTCTTAAAAGCTTAGATCGTATAAGCCGCCAGTAATTCCGGAAGTAATGTGCACTACAGGTAGTTCCCGTTGAAGACCCGCAACATGAACAACCTCAGGGGGCACAGGAGAGTTGTTGATCCAAAGTCAGGGGCGTGGCTGCGTGGGAAGATCTCGTCTGTATCAATACACTCTAGGGCGAATGAGATGATACTACGTAGGTAGTTGAGATTTTCATATCCGCGTCAAGGCTCGATAGAAAAACCAATCTGTCGGTGGAAGGGACCGATGACCCAGGCAGCCAAGCCAGGATTGACAGTGTCGAGGTAGTAGCCCGTACGGGAACAAACGCACTGTAACTTAGGAGAGCATACTATTGATAGGGATCCCAGGATGATGCACGTAAGTGATGAATCTGCTCGTCAGATGTTAAAAGTCAGGATGAGACGTGATATCAGGATCTCGATGAGCGGTCTGTCGTTGTAAGCGGAGGCGAGGGGAAAGAAGCCGGATTGGATGCTGGTGAATCGTAACTGCTGGATAAGTCCTCTTCCTCTCTGCTCACAAGAGGAGTGACGACATATTGAGTTTGTTTTGTTCTGTTCTATTTCCACTCGCCTTGCATGTTTGAAACGGTGTATGCAGGTACGAGCTCATGGTGGGTAGAAAACCTCAATGCGATGAATGCGGTACAACGCGAAGCTCAAGACGGTTGACTATGATATCAACTTTAGGTTGTGACAGATTCTCTTAGATCCTGCCTCGGGAGTTTCAGGCTCACCGAAAAGGCACGAACAGATCGAAACCTGCCTATCGCATCTTTCCAGCTCGTCCGCTCCTTCGGCCCCGTTCTTCCCTAGCTGTTAGAGATGCCCCTGCCGCCCCAGTTATGGGAGCCCCAAACAACACGGTTCCCGCTATGCTTAAGCGAAGTGTCCGCTAAACTAGGAACAACCTAGCACGCCCCCTCCCTAGATTGCAGCTTCCCATTTACACCGGCTGTCAGGCCCTTCTTTCCTTCATTAGAACCGCCATGTGTCAGTGGAAGCCACTATGTGTAGGAAGAAGCAAAAGCTTGGACGGCAGCCACGAAATGACAAGCAGTAACTAACATACCTAGGTACCTAGGCAAGAACAAGCTTGGACCGCCCCTACCTCTAGGTGCCCTTCCATTTTTCGCCTTGACGCTTGACATCCCATCAAGGATTATCACCTAGGCTCCTAGTAACTCCACCCACCTGCACTGGAACATCAACAGAGCGAAGCTTTCTCACGACTCGCCTGACCTCCATGGTTTATACATACGCACTATCCCAAAGGGCTTGGTTCCTACCGATACATAGTGCCTTCTGCGGAGACCCGTTGGCTTGGGTCCGGCATTGGCCTTAACCTGTGATCAAAGCCCCTGTTTAGCTTCAGTTTATGAAGTCGACAAAGAGCAACGGGGGAGTTGCTCATGTTCTACAAGCAACAATGCGTTTTCGTCAGAATCTGGAAGACAAAAGCCGCGATAGGGCACATCCTAGATGGAGCGGCACCCTGCTGCTCTGGCTGTTACAGAATCTAGCAGTCAGGCAAGCCGCTACCACAAATCGTGAGATGAAATGCTTCCAATCACTTCCAATCGCTGCCAACCTTGTCCCTGCCACTTTCGCTAATGGAAGCCCGAGTTTCTGGTTATGGAACTCCCTTTGGACCCGCATGGCCATGTGTCCCTGGCACAAATGAATACTATGTACATACGTACGTGTTGTAAGTACTGGTCCTTGTCAATCTGGTGGTAACCAGACGTCTAATCTGGCACAATCCATACAAGGAGTCCGGTTTCTAGGGCTCCAGGGCCGCTACATGAGAACAAAAGAAAAAGAAAAAAAAAGGAGGGACGATGAGCGAACGTTTGGAATGAGGCCGAGCACGGATCCATGGCTCGATCAAGTCGGCGTATCCCATACCTGTCCAGCATCAAACAGTAGATGCAGGAGAAAGCAGACAGGATCGACAGAAACCTCCGGCCAATGCTACACTTGCGAGAATGTCGAAGATGAACGGCGTCAGGGCATGCAGTTCCCCGGTTTGGTGCTTTGGGGGGGGTATTTAGGTTACTGTTATTTGGGGGTGATTAGTCTGCTGTATCTGTTGGGGGTGACCACGTTCTCTTCACTACTGTCGGCTTGCCGTCTAGGTGCGCTGCGATGCAGTAGAAAAACGTCGGGTGCTTTCTGACTTTTAGAGGGTTGTACTGGTCCTGGCTACAAATTCACCGGAACCATGCCGCCTGTCGGGCTACTGTGGTCGAGCGAGCATTGAAAAACGGCGTCCACAAAGGGATTCCAATCTTGACCTCCGTTTCCCCACCTTGCTAAATCCCAACATCGACACCACCATCTCGACATTCATGCCCACACCCCAGTACTGTCACTAGCCACCTCCACATTGGCAACGACCAGAATGAGACCGGCGACTGGGGTTCGGGTCGGGTCAGTCGTTCAATTCTGGGTCTCCGAAGTTATTATACTACCGTCCTGGCGCCCATCTGCTACAGCGACTCACCTTACTTCAAGGCTCGATTTCCTCCTTCCATTTCCGTCGTTATCTCTGTTTATGTCACTGGGAATTTTGGCAGAACACCGCCTTGTTTATACCATCTTCAACATCGTTGATAACTCGCAAACAATCTGTACCAACGAACTGAGCTCTGCAGGCACACGCTCTGAAGAGTGCTTAAACGTGACGGTGCTTGGAATGATCAACGACGTTTGACTTCACGCAACATTTCAACATATCTTTGTCTCTTTCCTCCAATCTTTCCTATCTATCTACGACAGCGATTTTCATTTAAACAGCAGCAAGTTGTACACGCAGCCCGTCAAATCACTACCTCGACCACCACACTCGTTTTCGTCAGCTCAGGCATGACCACTTCTATGTACGACGCAATGAACGTTCCTCATATGACTGGAGTCCACCCTGTGGCTATTTCTAGACCCCAAGTTGGGATTGAACGCCTTCCTACTCGACGCATGAGCAATGAACCACGGGAATCCATGAACTGCAAGTCATGTCGAAAGCGCAAGGTAAGTCACACCATCGAATTTCAACTGTCCCGATTCTAACTGGTGATACAACAGATCAAGTGCAACCGACTTCGACCATCTTGTGAGGCTTGCCAGGTTTTCCAATGTCCCTGTGTTTATGGTAAGATTATCCCAAAACGATGCTGTCGCGAATAGCGTTCTTCTCACTGCTCTGTTGAGTCTATTAGTCCATCAACGTATGCTAATTCAGACACAGATGCTGTGCCTAAGAAACGTGGACCGAAGACAGATGTTTTGGAGGCACTTTTGAAAAGGGTAGATGGACTTGAGGCAAAGTTGAGGGAAAAGGGCGAGGACGATGTGTCGCTTGCGACCCCAAATCTGCCTGGAGCTGGGGACGTGGAAACTACTGAATCCGGTTCTCAAGCTATTGAGGCTGGAAACTCGGTCGCGAAACGTGCTGCAGTCAACCCTCGCGCCTCTTCAGTTGATGCTGGCTCGCTTTCTCCAGTAGCTCGGTTTGTTTCTCATGTCTGCCATCACGTTGGCCGCATAACTAATTCACTCCTCTAGGGATCCATCACCCCCTCCTGCCCAAGCCGAGGTTCTTCTCGACACTTATTTCGCGAGATTTCATGGCAAACCATATTACATCGTCGATGAGTCTTCGATTCGACAAAGACATCAACTCAACCAACTCCCGAGATTCTTGTCCTTTGCTATTTCGGCGGTGGCGGCGAGGTACGTTTCCCCTCAATAGCACGGACCCCCAGACTGACTCTTCTTAGACATACTACCGACGCCAGTGGACATCAAGCAGCTGCTAATCTAAGTGAAGACTTCGCAGCACGGGCTAGGCGGGAAATAAATACCGACGAACCTTCGATAGATGGATTACAGGCACTATTGTTGCTGGTTAGTGCCTTTACGGCAACAGGCAAAGGAAAGAAAGCCTATATGCTCATGAGTAAGAACTGATACTATTTTCAAGCGTTTGAGGGTGTATACTAACAAGTTCAAGCGAGTGCCACCGGTATGGCCATGGCGCTCGAAATACACAAGGAAACCGACAGTCAGGCGCGCATGACGCCAGTCGAACGAGAGATGCGACGCCGATTATTCTGGACTTGTTATCTACTTGATCGATTCCAAGCAACTGGCTCCAAGCGACCGAGCCTGATCAGTGACAACACCATCATGTTGCGCCTTCCGTCCTGGTCCCCTAACTCGGCTTCCCTCCCTGTCGAAGGGGAGTTCTTCCAGACCGGATCGAACCTGCAGTATTTCCAAGGCAGCGACAAGAAGCCTCAAGGAAGCATGGGTATGCTCATTGATATCACGCGCGTTCTCGGAAACACAAATCGGTATTTGGCCGCTGGTGGCGTCAAAGCCGACTCCCACTTCCCATGGCACACGTTGTCTACCATTTCCAAGATTCGCCAAGATCTTGATGTTTGGGCTTCTGGAACCGAAGACGCATTCTCAAACCTCGGCACACTGTTCAGACAGGCCGATGGGACCATACTATTGCTCAGCAAGCTCATTTATCATCTCATTCACTGCCTGATCTACAGACCATTCCTTCCTATCGATCTAGCAGAGCTGGCTGAAACAGGACAGCATCAGTCATGGCAGATTGAAGCCACTAACATGTGTTTTCTTCACGCCAATGCAATTACAGAGTTGATCCAACTTGGAAAGCAGTCATCAATCGTTGACTGGCCTGCATTTGTGGGATATTGTGTCTGTACAGCAGGTACGGTTCATGTTCACGGCGCCCACTACAGCCAGCAAGGAAGCCAAGGCGAGGTCAATGTCTTCAGCTCTGCAGCAGAGTTCCTCTCTGGTGAGACACAGTTCCTTGACGAGCTTCGATACGCCTGGGCCACAGTACAGCATCAACGCGAAACACTACGGGATATCAGCCACGCTCACGGAGAATTGGTGAAGGCGCTAGCGCGCAGCTCAATGCGATACACACCTGGATTCCACAGCGAAGACTTCTTTGATCGTTACTCAAACATAGGGGGTCCTGGTGGTCCATCTTTCAGGTTTGATGCAGCTAACCTCCGTCTTTCAGACGTCGGAGTTGACATGGGTGCCGGACCGGCAGCCGAGGGAACGCTGCGAAGCACCGATAGGCCACAGCGTCCTAACCTCAAACGCAAGAACACAGCACCGGCCGGTCCTATCAACCGCAGGCGGCCTGATGTGAAGGTGATCTCAAGCCTCGCGCCCTCTGCCACGGGCCTTCCTACGCCGGGCACTGCCCGTCGGTCGTTTTCATACGCACCCGGAGGGATGCCACATTCATCACCTGGGCTCCTTGCAACCCCCACATCACTTCCAGGTCACCATGAAAATCATGAGATGTACACTATGCATGAACACATGAGCGATACAACTTCGAACAACGCTGCAGTTGCTGCCGCCGCCGCTGCGGGCTTCAACATGTCGCCTACGTCACATGCCGTTTCTTCTCACCATATGCATCAGATCGGCGGTGCACCTTTTAGCCCACCATATAGCTATGGTTCCGGATCGAGCATTACCAATTCTGGCCCGGGTATGATCAATGAGGCCAACGGGGGCTATGATGCAATGTTTGGAACAGTGCCGACGAATGCCTTTGGCAGTCCTGCTGTCTGGCAAGCCGACGACAGCCATAGCAAGATGCACCTTGGGCAGACTAGAGCAGTAGCAGGAAGCCCCGGAGCCCGGAGCAACAATGGCAGCACTGGAACAGGTCAAGGGGAAGAGAAGGATCCGTTCTTGGCCCTCTTGGAACAGCTCGCCGAGAATGAGCACCGAGCTCAAAACGGTCATGGTGGTGATATTGACTTCTTCCTTGGAAACTCTGGTACGAATGTCTGAGCACAGGGTTAAGCGATGGGGAATACGTTTGTGTTACGATTGCGAAAGATGTTTCAGCTACTTTTTCTCTTCTTTTTCTTCTTCTTTTCTCCCCCCTTCTTTTTTTCTTCATGCAGGGGGGGTTGTTTGTGAATGGACAGGTCGGGGGAAATGATTTAAATTTAGCATGGCCTAAGGATAAGCATTGTGCGGTTTCCTTTTTCAGCATTGGGGCGCAATGGATGGATGTTTGCAGCATTTACAGGCGCATGAATACGGGCGAGTCAAAGGATTGTATCATGAGGGCGGGATCCCCAGGAGAAAACAATGACAACTTGATGAAACACTTGGGAAAAGCATAGCCACTGTATATTACGTCCGACATGATGGGATACGAATACAAAACAAAATGGAAACAAAACATTTCGCGAACCGTCCCCGTCGAACTCAAAGTCGTGTGCTCTTGGATATTGTTAGAAACAGTCGACGTCAAATATGATGATTGCGTGGTAAACTTTGAAGAAAGATTTCAGGGTTAGCATTGGAGCGCTTGTTATTGAAGATCATGACCCAAATTGGGCAGCGAGAAGGCACAGATGATGGTGCCGTAGTAGTGCTAGCATCTCAGGTGGTAGCGGACAATCCAACATAGATCGTGCTGCCATGTCCAAGTCAAGTTAGTGTCAGAGAAGATGACGAATCCAAGAGAAGCTCTCCCACTAGTGTGGACAGGCGAGATCTGTCTAACGGTGTTGCATTGCCAGGATCCGGGAGTGATTTACGTGTGGGCCTTGAACTTTGGATGATTGATTGTGCATGCTAATATGAGTATATGTGTGAATGTGAAAAGCGCCATGTGAGAGACGAAATAAGCTTAGACATTGGCTCATATTGGGGCTGACGGCCCGCTGCGTCGCGAATCAAGGGTTCGCCCAGAAAGGAACAAGAAAGCGAGATTTGACAGGGAGTGTGACCTCGGCCAAGTGTCCTGTCTAGCCGGTACTGGGATAGTACTCTCTCATGGCTCTGTGATTGGATCGGCTGGGTTCTTGAACTATGTTTATGCAAAGCACTATTATACATCACCTAGATAGTCAGTACCTGGGTTATGCATTCATCCATGCAAGGGCCTAAATAGCATAAATCGACCCCTAACACTTTTGCTGCGCTCATGTTTTATAACATAACTATTTAACACTCCGATCTGATCAATGCATGGTAGTGATGGACTGCCCCGTGTAGGCCGAAGTTCGGGCATGTATTGTTTTACTACGCTCAAGACATGTTTCCAAGTAGGAAAAAACACGCACTCTATCATCATAGAAAAGGCCAGTGCTGTGCAGCAAACAATGTTTGAAAACAATGTTTGAATCATTATCAGTTACGCCTGCGACATCTACTGGTGCAAACTCTAAAAGGGCGCTAGGCCCATGCTTTGTCTATGGCCGAGTCATGTCCATGATCGAGACACGCAGCCGAGCTACCTAGAATAGACCACTCTTCAAACCGCTAGAAACACCACAGAAACACCACGTCAAACTCTAAAATGTTAACTCAAACACCCTGGGCGCTTCAGCTCTCAAGCTTCGCCGACACCTTCGTTTTCCCTCACCACCACCCTTGCCGCTTCTTCATCGACATGATCAGCCTCCCACTTGTTATCGGGCGCTTTCTTGCCTGTCAGAGCTTGAAACAGAACGACAACGACACCGAGCGCAGCCATGGCCTGCCAGACGCCTCTGGTAGCACCGGCATATCCCTCGATTGCTATCTCTTGCTCAGCGCGACTTAAATCACCGCCATGGACCAGTCCCGGGGTGTTGACAAGACTGGAGACTAAACGTTGTCGATCATTGCTCAACTGTTCACCGCCGTCTAGCTGGAGGAACCCGGCCTCTAGACTGCCTCTGAGAAAACGGTAGAATATGCCACCCGCGACAGCTGTGCCAAAGCTCGACCCGGAACCTCGGAACGTGCCCAGTAGGCTGGTAGCAATATAGCGGGTATCGTCGTAACTCAGATGCAGAATATGTGCAAGAGTGTAGTTGACTCCACCGCCGGTCGCGAGGCCGTTGATCAGAACAACGACGATGAAAAGAGCCAGAGGAAGGCTGGTAGTACTGATGAGTGACAGCGTATACGTGCTAATTGTAAATATAATCAGGGCAGAGATGGACGGTAGCCAAAACGCACCGTTGCGACGAACGTGGAGTAAGCCGACGAGGATGCCTCCTAGGCCGAACCCTATATTTGTTGGAATCAAGATAGAGCCTGCAGCAGCAGGAGACGAGCCACGGACTGCGAGCATGAAGATAGGCGCGTAGAAGAGGACGCTCCAGCGGGCGATCATGAGGCCTAGCTGAGCGAAACACGAAAAGAGGATGCCTGGCAATGAGAGTAGCTTGATAGGGATGATGGGATCCGTGGCTACATAGGTCTCCACCGAGAGGAAAAGCAAAAGAATGACAGGTGCAAGGCAAAGAGGTAAGACCTGGATTTCATCTGCAATTGCGTAGAGGAAGAGGACAATCGATGTAGTCTTGACATGCGAGTTAGTGATCTGTGCTATGTTGTGTAAGTTGAGGGCGCAGAGTTTACCAAGAGTGCAGCCCCTAGATAATCTATCTGCGCAAGTTTCTGTCTAAGAGGAGTCTTGTTGTCGTGCGGTTCCGCAGCGGCAGGTATACTTATGAACACTCCTAAACCTGTGACGATGGCAAAGGGGATCTGTCCCCAGAACAAAGGTGTCTAAGACAAATTGATTAACATCCTGTATATTCATCAAGACCTCAAAGCTGCTTCTTACCCATCCGATGACCGGCATCAGGCCTCCGAACACAATCGCTCCAAAGGAAACCCCGGCAGTGAATCCCGCGTTTATCATACCCAGAACAAGGCCTCTTGATTTCTCACTCGCCAACTCGATTGCGATTATGATAGCAAGGGATAAGACACCAGCAGCACCTGTACCTGCAATGACTCTTCCAGCAACAAACGTTCCGAAAGAAGTCGAGACTCCACAGACTAAACCACCTGTTGCTATAAGAGCCGCAATAGGGAGAATGAGAGTTCTTGGCGGGAAAATGGTAGCCAGACGACCTGTTACCGGTGCTAGGGAGGACATTGGGATGAGATATGCACCAGTGAACCACATGGCGGATGTGCCGTGCGAGTCAAATTGAGCCGCGATAGCGCCTTGAATCAAGGTCATACCAGACATGTTGCATGCTAAGAACGTGTTAATACGATGGTGGCAAGATCCTATATGAGAATATCTGAGACCAGGGGCTTCGTACCTGTCAGGAAGATGAGAAGCCACAAGCTCAAGCCTATGGCGATTCCTCTAGCGAGCGGGATCTGTATCTTAGATTGAGCATCCTCAACATGGCCGGAATTGCTATCCTTTTGCGTTTGCGACTGAAGGGACGAGTCGGAGCCAGACCTGCCGAGTAAAGGGGTCTCTTCCGTAGTAGTCGGCGGCTCGTTACGGACATTAGAGGACGGACCGGGCGTGGCGCTGCCGGAGCCGGGGCCGGATGGTTGCACCGCAGAAGTCATGATCTAATCAAGATATCGTGTCTCAAAACGCGCGGAATAATTGACGCCAAAAGAAATCAACTTAATAGCATTATAAAACGAGGAGAACGAAAACAGTCTGGATACCTGTGGATGTCTAGGGAGTCGTGGAGATGACGTGTGTTTGGTCCATGTTGTTGCAATGAGTCGCGATGACGTTGGTGATGCTTATCATGGATGATAAGAAGCCTGGAGTGTGGAGGTCCGATGGAAGCTCCGGCGGCTCAACTTAGTACATTGCAATGTCGACAACTGAACCGAGGCCCGTTCGACTTGGGAAGATTTAACGCCGAGATCAAAAGGTTAATGCCACAGCCTGTACCAAAGAGAATATTCTACACCGATATGAAAAATTCTGTTAAAAAGTCGTAATAGTTGAGAACATGGGCTAAAAGTGCGGTCAACAAGGAAGGGTATTTGATCAAGATCCATTATATGTTTGTTATTGTGCTGTTAAGGAATAGTGTCAGTTTTGACAGCAGCGAGGTTATGCAACTATAGCGCATAGAGCTATACTGTAGGATCGTTCACCGCATTGCGGGAGTCTCTGAGGTACTATGGACCATGAATTCTCGCCCCAAGGAGAAATCAACGTTATTTGAAAGTGTTCCTGGCATAAGCATCCGTTCAGGTAGCTTATCGTTAGGCTAGAGCCTAGGTGTACAACCCATAGTGGAAAAGACCCTGCATCTGTCTCGGTTACAAGCGCCCCGTGCCACTACAGGAGATGGAGACAAAAGTCGGGGAGTCTGGATTATGGACCATACACAGACCGTGGAGCATCTAAAGTTTGTAAGTATTAAGCAGATCATCGACGTGGCAGCTGCAATATTGACCGCTAGCATGGCATCCTGTGCTTCCCATGCGGATTTTTCTTGAGTGGACGAAAAAGATATGTCAACCAATTGTGGCTATTCGTATACAGAAGAACAATATCAACAAATACCATACCACGTCGCTAGATCGCTTGCCGACGCGAGCGTTAAAGCAACCCTGCAAAGGAAGAAAAAGTAAAAAAGACAAGTCTGGGCCGTGCCACACGGAAATTATCGGTTAGGGCCGTGACAGACATGCATGTTAGCTGCAGATGCTGTGTGATTTAGACTATCCGTTGTCTTTTCTTTTTGCGGTGAAACGGCGAGTTGGCTTGATTACTAGCAGTATCATCCATAACCGAGGGGGAAAAAGCAACTTTGACGTGCAGTAAATCAATTCCCGATGTACACGCAACATCCGTTGAGGGCGGACCGGCGATCAGAGCTTGGTGAAAGCTTAGCAACCCCCCTGTCAAGACCAGGAGCGAGACATGACGTATGAGGTCAAACAGTTACGAGTTCTAAATGGAGACAAACAATCAGTAGCAACTATGAACTGAGGGAATCAAAGGTGGCCGAAATGTAAGAAACCACTCATACAACGTAGTAGAGGCTGAGGGACGGCGGCACGACGGCGCGGAATAGCAAGTAGTATTGATCATGTGGCTTAGATTTGATGACTTGTCAGTACAGCAGCTCATAAGTACCTTAGTAGGCTGGAGGCTTGGAGGGACAATGGTGTGATTCAAGATCAAGAGACAGCGGAGCCGCGGCAATCAATATGGGGAAACTAAATAGGCACCGAGATGGATTATTATCAAGATTGTCAGGCTATTCGATTAGTAGATGTTGTCACCCTGCCATTGGGGGCAGTAAGCTCTTTCACTGTGTGTTGTATTGCATGGTCTGGTCTATGAATTGGCTGTAACGTAGTAAGTTCAACAAAGAGCAGAAGGACCGAAACTGAGGTTATTATGATGTAAAGAAGGAATGAAAATGGCATCTATCCATGAATTAAATTGCAACAAACAAAGAAAGAGACAGGGACGACGATGATGATGACGATTCAATCCACCCAATAAAAGAAGCTAGGTGCGTAGTCTAGGTGGACGATCAACCACTCACCACACGTCAGTGGCATCTTTCCCCTCAATTTCAGTGCCCATATTCAATTGACTCTAGCCCATCATTCCCCTCTTTGGGTGACCGAACCCAATCTTCAGCCGAGCTGAACTGCTTGCCCAAACTATGTAGAGTGAGCACCTGTGTAGTCTACATAGGGCCATGTCGGTTATCAAAAGATCATCTTTGAAGAGTTTTTCTCTCAGTCCCGGCCCAATCAGCGAATAACAAACGCAACCCCTCATCATCGTTGGACTTTGTTAGCCATGTTCCTAGTTGAGTTTAGGTCATGAATCAATAAGGTAGACCTAAGCTCATAACCCCAGGATTCTTTGCAGTAGGGTACCTGACTGACTCAATTCGAGTCACCTGACCCTCAACCGATGAACTGGTTATCATTAGTAACCTGGTAGCCCAGACCGTTCATGTAACACTACAGTAACTAAAAGGGACATGTGACTGGGGAAAAGATGCCAGCCATTATACTTGGAAAGTTGAAACTCTACTAAATCTTCATCTCAGCTTCCCCCTCTCTCACCGTTAGAACTGAACTGCCACAGAGGAATGCCGTTTGACGGTAAAGTACCCATCGCACCCACATCTCTGGGGGTACTAAATCATTAGGCGTTCTCTTATTTAGGTAGTTTCCCGCCTGAATCCTGGCGGGGCACTGAACTGCAGCGATGGGCCTGACTGGACACTCACAGTCGGTGGCTGAGAAACTGCCGCTAAATCCGCTAAGAGAAATCCTCTCCCCGTTTTTTGCGCCGCATTCCTTTCCCACCACCAAGACCATCCGGGCGGGTTTTACTGTTACTTTACTTTTTGCCTGTACAAGGCAAAAACGAATCTAACGGGTCGGGAGGCTTTTGCTTGGCTTTTGCTTGTCTTGATTTTGCTTTTTTGTTCCGCTGATCCTGGAACCGAACCTCGCTAAATCTCTCTCTCACCCTTTCCTGGTTCTGTTTTTTTCTTCTTCTTCCAAACTTGCTCTGTCAACCCACTACCTATCCCGAAATCGACAATTCTCGTATAGTGACGGAACTACGCCACCGGAATACGCCATCTGAACCAGAGGCAAGAACAAACAAACTCGCTCAGACCATAACCCGCCGGGACTCGACTCGACCATCTTCCTCTCCAATTGCCTCATCCTGCGTTGACCGTCAACTTGACGAACGAAGATATTCGAAATCCTAAATTCGCAATTCCGCTAAAGACATGGCACGTTCGTCCAGGTAGCAACGGCTCTAACTTTCTCAAGCCAACCCACACCTCACTCTCCATCTGACGAGTGACGAGTCCATGTCTCTTCAAGCTTCGACCTCGACATGTCCGAATCGGCCTCCACCGACGATGGAGGCATTCCCGATCGTGGTCCCGCCGTCTTTGCGGTCACGACGGCCACTCTCGTCCTCGCTACCGTCTTCGTCGCAGCACGAATTGTCTCACGCACCTTCATTGTTAGAAACGTTACCTGGGATGACCGCGTCATGATCCTCGCATGGCTGTTCGCCTTCTTCCTCTCCTTCACCATCTGCTTCGGCGTTCACAATGGCCTCGGACGGCACGACGAAAATATCGACCCTCAACGATTACCTGCCCTCCGTCGTTGCGAATATGTCTTCTCCATCTTATATAATCCCGCATTGATGGCCACCAAGACCTCTGTGCTTATATTCTATTTGCGATTGGCTAAACACACCCAAAGAGTACTTCGATTTGCTTCTTGGCTGACCCTGGCCATTGTCAATATCGCTGGTGTTATACTCACTTTTATGAATGTGTTTCAATGCCGCCCGACCCAAGCCGCCTGGGATGTAAAATATGACGATCGCCCGAGTGCGAAATGCATCCCTTTACTGACCGAGTTTATTTGCTCCTCTCCCGTTAATATCGTTACGGATCTGGCCATTCTCGCTCTCCCTATACCCGTCCTCACCGGCATGCGCCTGCCTTCTCGACAAAAGACAATCCTGGTTCTGACCTTTACCGTTGGTATTTTTGTTACAGTTGTCGATGTAGTAAGAATTTACTACCTACAGCAAGCCATTACCGCACCCACCAGCACGACCTCCGATCCCCAATCGCGCTTTGGTGGACAAACAGATTTTGCATGGAACGCGTCAAGATCGCTCATGTGGAGCGCCGTAGAAGTCAACGTCGGAATGATGTGCGCTTGCGTACCGACACTGAAACCTCTAGTCCTCAAGCTTCTCCCAGCTATGCTCTACGACCCCAATGGAACCAGAGCTAGTACACCCAAAGGACCCAACGACTCAGACTCGCCTTCGACGGGCCATCGTGCCAGTATCCAGCAGCCACCACCCGTCGCGCAACCCAATGCGCAATTCCCGCTCAACGCCAACGCTCCTATGAGCGCTATGGAATTTTTAACAACGCCGTTCGACGAGCCAAGCCCAACTCGTCCCGTGCAGCGTGCAGCTCAGAGTAACGGGACGTATCAGACATCAACAACCATGACATCTTCTACCGGAACTGTCGAGGGCGTCTACTTCGGCTTTGTGAACATGACAAAACCCAAGAGTATGCTCAAATGCAACAAGAAAGAGTCTTTCAAGTATTGTACGATTGTCTCCATCTTGTTTTTGCTATGGGGCATATCCTATGGTCTGTTGAATACATTGAACAACGTCATTGCAACCGTTGACAACATGTCCACCCCCGAAACACTTGGCATGACGTCTGTCTACTTTGGAGGTGGTTACTTTTTCGGACCCCTGCTAGTGGGCGAATGGATCCTACGGCGCGACGAGCACAACCGATCGAAACGGCACAAGGGTAACGGCCACGACAGTGTTGGTGGCTTTAAAGTTACTTTTATAGTCGGACTTTGCTTCTACGGCATCGGAACCGTCATTTTTTGGCCTTCAGCGGTCACCCAATCATATGCGGGATTCATGCTCAGCAACTTTGTCGTTGGTTTTGGTCTCTCAATCCTAGAAGTTGGCGCAAATGCATTTTTGATACTCTGCGGACCCCCCGAGTATGGAGAAACCCGTGTGCTCATGGCACAGGGAATTCAAGGTATTGGCAGTGTCCTTAGTGGCCTCCTGGCCCAGAAAGTCTTTTTTAAGGGCATCGTTGAGCAGAACAACGCAACCAGTATGACGCTCATCAATGTTCAATGGACTTATTTGGGAATCACACTGCTTTGCGTTGCCCTCGGTCTTTTCTTTTACTACATGCCTCTTCCCGAAGTCAGCGATCGCGAGCTAGAGCAATCCGCCACGCATCTTCCCATGGATCCCCAGAAGAAGAGAAATGGTCTGCAGCTACGTACCTGGAGCCTGATTTTGGCTGTTCTTGCGCAATATACCTACGTTGCTGCCCAAGAGTGTTTCAGCATTTATTTCCGTAGCCTCATGATCTCCATACTTCCCAATCAACCCAATACCGGCGAGGAAGCCGCACAAGGCGCTAGCGACATTCCCAATCCCGACAAGCCACCCGGCATCAGCCTCTCTATACCCGACTACCTTCTCATTGCGCATACCGCCTTTACAGTATCCCGCTTCATGGCAGCAGGCCTCACATATCTCTCTGTATACCGCTCCCGCTTCCCCCGGCCTCGCACCATTCTCACCGCCTGCATCGCTGGGTGTTTCCTCTTCGCCCTTCTTCCCGTGGTTGTCCGTCCACCCAACCCCAACCTTCTTGTTATACCGATTGTCCTCTTCTACTTCTTCGAGGGACCTATATACCCCCTTATTTTTGCTATTGGTCTTCGTGGCCAGGGTCGACGCACCAAACGTGCTGCTGCCTTTATCACCATGGGTAGCTCTGGTCCAGGATTCTTTCCCTTCGTTATGTACGGCATCATCAAGCACGGAGGAACTGTTAAAATGGCGTTCGTTGTGGTCATCGTCCTTCAGGCCGTTGCCATGTCATATTCAATCTTCCTCCAGTCCGTACGCGACGTGAAGCGAATGGTAGATCCCTGCCCAGCAGTACGAGATGCTCTTGGACAGCCTGACGAAGAGATGCCGTCACCCATGGAGACGGTTATGGCAGACCGAGCACGTCGACACAGTACAATCAGGGCCAAGTCTCCAGGAATTTTGGGAAAAGTGTCCCAAAGCACCAGAGTCATAGGTGCCAAGTTTCTCAGCTCTCGTCGTCGCTCTTCCCAACCGTCGATACAACAATACGAGGACAGTCGCGATGATGCACCACTTTAATTAATGTTGATGACTTTTATAACTTCATCCCTGTTTGTTTTTATACTTGATAAGTTTCGGGACTTTTGGTCTCAAACAGCGAAAAAGGGAGGCGTCAGGTCGGATCAATGACGAATGAATTGTTTTTCGGATGCTATATACCCAATACGTTCTTATCATGGAGGGACATTGGTACATACTTTTACATAGTTTTAGTTTTCTCAACAGTATATTGTATAACAAATCCTGTTATAGTAGTCGATGCTTCATAGAAGCACAGTGGCATACAATTTTTGAACATCTTTACTGAAGCTATTAGCTACTTTCCCATCCATTGGTCGTTGTCAAGTGAATCGCAGGTGGTCTCGTCACAATCTGCATAAAATTCAACCATAAAAGCGTCGTAGCGACATGAGAAGGGCTTTTCGGGAGAGAAAAAGAACTAAAAAGAAAAACCCATCACCACCCAAATTTCTCCAAATGCAACTCGACGCCCGCTCCGTTATCCATGATAGCATCAGCTGCAGCATTTTGAACGGCTAACATGAGTGTTTTCGGCCCGCAGCCCATGACTAGCACACGTTTGTCCGACGGTGTGCTTTCTACACTTTCCTTAACCAGGGAAGCAATGTCCGGCCTCCCGGAAAAAATAACAGTGTCACCTGAGGATGGATGGACTGTAATCGATGTGGGCAATTGAACACCATCTTTCTCGAGGTCAGGAGATGACCTAGTAGCCGTAACGGTATTGGCCTGAGTGATTACTTCCTTCTCTGGATCAGGATCGATGAAAGTGCTGCTAGAAGACGCATTGGAAGACGTGGAAGGTTGTCTATGGGGGACGCTTTCGGTTGCTGAAGCGCGTGTTACATAGATTTTCGTAGAGACACGGTGATCTCTGTGTAGGGTCTCAAGATGTCGGGCAAACCAAGAGAAGTATGCTGTAGTCATGTCAGAATCATTGTACGCCCGGCGTCTTAACGCAAAACCTACCTTGGTTTCTAATCATCCATATGAACTCGATAACGATCTCTGTATCCCTATCTAGCTTCTTAAGCATATCTAGAACCGCGCCAACTGTAAAGCTGGCACCGCTGCCCCCAGCTATGAGTATGACCTTGTTGTACCCCTTGATACCGGGTATGATACCGTAAGGACCTTCGACCGATGCTTTTAACTTGATTCCGGGGTTTTGAAGCGCATAACTATGCAACCTTTGGGTAAATCCATCATATGCTGCGACGACAAATTCTAGGGGATCGACTGCAACCATAGTGAATGGATGAGTCTCGAAGACTCGCACGGCTGGAATCCAAAGGAAGCCGTGTCTTCCAGAAGCAGACCTCAAAGGAGCTTTTGTGAGTGTCACACGAGTCCCGCCATTGGGAAGAGGCGTGAGTGTGACAGTATTGTTAACGCCGTTAGCGACCAGGCGGCCAAAGCGAACAACGCGCCCGGCTGCCCAGATCCCAGCAGAAACGCAGACGATATACAGAGCCTTCTTGCCAGGCTCTGGTTGATGAAGAGCAGTCATGATAATAGCGAGAATCCAGAAGCTGATATGGATGTAATAGAATAACTCGTACCACCAGGCCCGAAGGACAGCGCCCGCGAACGAAAGTGTGATAAAAGAGCCCAGGCCAACCATGCCAAATATCTCTTCCTTTACGAGCAAGCGTTTGAGAAAGTTTTGGGACCCGAACACGGCAGTGTAAGTGCTTGCGTGTACCATCGCAAATATGAGGGTGGTATAACCTGCAATGCGATGGAGGATGTTCAGGCGCTCATAAGACGAAGCTATTAGAATAACGACCGGCGTATTCTTCAGAGAAAGGGCGACGACAATGACTAAGTTGGCAATGGCCATCCTACATCGAAGTGTTAGCGCAAGATAAAGGCACACAATCGGATCACGCACCACCCAGTTCGAGAAGCTACATTGGAAAGGAATGGCATGTTCTCATTATCCAAGTATGTAAAAGTAACAACGGAATTGATGATGAGGTACCCGAGAATCACAAAAGTATATCCTCCTGACGGTAACCCTGGGATATTTCCAAGAGTGGGAGCTCTCATGTGTCTGCCCATTTGTTAATCTCTCAAAGTACACGAGAGGACAGAGGAAGGTCTCACCTAAAAATCGCCGTGACGATACCTGGTTTGCGTGAGGCACCTAACTCAACACAGAGTCTCCTAAGGAGGATGAATATGCATATGGTAAGATAAAAGCTGGTCATAGCCCCGGCAAAGAAAGTCATAGCATCGCAATTCATTTGCTGGCGACGAGCAAGCTTGGCGAGAAACGCCGGATCTGAATGGGAAGAGCGGTTCACCATCATGGGATTACAATTTGAGAGAAGTTCAGATATGAACTAGGCAAGGCCTTCCGATGGTGGAAAGGAAGAGAGCGGGGGGTATGTCAAGCTGAAAGAATTGCCGTTAACTTGATCCTGTACCAAGTGGCACAAGAAGAAACGAGTGTGAAGAAAGATATCAAGGAGTGTATCGGTGTATCAGAGAAACAACTTCCGAAGTAGTACGATAATGTCCGAATTTGGTGTTGTGGTAGATGTTTGAAAAGAGAGTAAGGTCGGTGGTCTCTTTGCCGACTTGTTTCAATAGTCTAAGGACGTTTCTAGATTCTGGATCGACGATTTCATGCCGCAGAGTGTAGAAGCTCAAAACTTCGTAGATGTTGTCAAGAACAAGAATGTGGATATCCTCCAGGCATTGCGGGACAGGTAAGCGAAGCGTATGAAGACATCCAGCTGGAAACTATATATGGAGCTGAAATGGTTTACACGTCTTATTCGGAAACGAAGTGTGCGTGATGATGGTGAAAGGTGATGTGAGTTGTCATGTGTTGGAACAAACCGGCAGCTAACACGAATCGTAACTTAGCGAACGGCTTGAGATCGGCTGACAGCATCTGAATAGAGACACAACATTGCTCAAGTGAATCGCTGCAGACAGCCACAGAGATGAATAGACTGTCGAACTTCAAGAGACATTCACGGTCCAGTCCTCTGTCAGCATATGAGGTGCTGAAGTGTTTGAGGCTGAGACTGTACTTCCATCCAAAACCCTTGCCAGAAGGTCACTTAGCTGTACTGAGATATAAAAGTTCAGTTCATAATCCTAAAATAGACGAACGCACTTTTGCGTATCTCAAGATCTCTGATGAGAGCGAAGTTGCTGATATACCTATCCAGTCTTTCGATCGTGACAGGAGCTACCGTAAACCCAGAACCGGGTTGGTTAAGCGGATGTAAAAGTGATAAATCGTGTTTCCAAGTTTCGTTTCCTGTCTCGGCGAAAGTGGATTGCTCTGAACAATCGAATTAATCGGGCGTGCTCAGACTGTTACAACAGGCAAGGGGAGATGCAGGTACCGTGGCCGCAAATGTATGCACAAAGGCGCCACGTGAAGTTCTGGAAGTTTCAACCTTGTTCATTCTCTTATTCTCTTTAAATCACTTTTGCCATAGCTCACAACGTGGTAAAACTTGGCTTTCCGGATTAGACCGAGCGACTTGTGGCTGAAGATATCCCTTGCTCGGCGGCATCGTTATCATGCGTTTACGAGATCCAAGCCCTAGAGTTCTGTGATTAAACTGCTGTGTCACCCCAGTAACAGTTAGAGCCTAATACAGGCAAGGATAGAATCGATGTCAATCCCTGAGGTGAAAGCTTTTCAGAGGCGAAAGTGAATCGTGACGAATCATCTGAATCAGAGACGATGAGGAACAAATAGCAGTTAATGCGAAGCTCGCACTTCTTCCAGTCTTGTGTTGGCCTCGAGGGACTCGAGAAAAGAGTGTGCTATCTCTTCCCTCGGTTTGTTCTTGCATAGGTACCTCAATCTGTTGTTTGTCCCGTCGCTTTAGTAACCAACCAAAGACGGCAAACATGCTTTGCTTTAGTCTTGTAACATGGCTGTTGTGTACCATCGGCTTCTACCCCAGATGTGATGGCACCAGGTCGTACAGACATGTTTTATCAAGCTGACAAATATGTCGCATTTGTAAACGCTACCACACGGCATTAGGTGTGAAACTTTTCTCGAATATGATATGGCGTGAGCTATCGTGAGGCGTCGCGTTTCGGGGTGGTCGGCATTGTGCAGGTGCAAATTGCTGTACGAACAGATTACAACAAGTGGCAATCTGATCACAAACTATCGCGGCTATCACGCTGCAAGTGCCGGAAGGTCTACATATGATTTTGTCTGTCTTGGCAGCGCGAGATGTCAGGCTCCCTGTAGTGACACAGCAACTGTCGTTTCACTTCAACGAAGGAGCATAGAGAATTTGACTGACGGTTAGAGCGAATTGCCTGCATGTGTGTTTGCTCAAGTGCTGTTTCTTTCATATGTAGGAGTCGCCTCACAGTGATAGTGATATCAGACTTTATTTGCCTGACAAGACGAGAATCCCAATATTCATACTCTGCCCTCCAAGGTGTAGCGCGACGTCCGTATATCGAAACTACATTGAAGTTTTAGATCAGTTTACCTGTCCGGGTCTTTATTATCGGACGATTGGATGTCTACGAGATTGACATTTTCATTCCACCGTTGGCACAAATGACGCTACCAGTCGTCCAGCCACTCTCTTCCGAACATAGCATGTCAATCGTGCCAGCAATCTCAGACGTAAACCCTGGCCTTCGTCCGCCCATTGACTCGCGTACTGTCCGATCGAATCGCTCGGCGTCGGATCCTGCTTTGGCTAAGATCTCTGGCTCACCGTCATACTGAGCCAATGGGGCTGCATCAACATAAGGCTGGTTGATGTCCCAGAAAGTTTGTCCGGCGGCTGCGTACATATCGCCCCAGGCCGGTCCAGGGTTGACAGCGTTGACGGTAGCACGAGTAGCTAGCTCGCGGCTCCAGGTCCGTGTCATAGCTTCCAAAGCTGCTTTACTTCCGGCATAGACCGATTGGCCCTGATACCCGATGGACGAAGAAACACTTGAAACGTTTACGATACGTCCGCTACGGTTGGTGGGAAGATGCGGGGCAACTGCTTGAGTTAAAAGAAGGGGAGCCAAAACGTTGATGTTGTAGACGCGGTGGAACTCGAGTTCCTCGATAGCCCCTTGCTTGGGATCGTTCAAGTGCTGGTTAGAAGAGACGCCAGCATTGTTGATCAGAATATCGACTTGAAAGGGCTTGTTCGAGCTATACGAAGCATGGAACGACCGTGCAGTGTCGATAATCTTGGGTACAGCCTCGGAAGGACTGCCCAAGTCGGCCTGCACTGAAGAGCATTGAATGTTATGCGAAGACGACAACTCATTGCATAGCTTCCCTGTCGGTTCCGTGGACGACTCAGAAGTGTATACGAGTAGAAGATTGCATCCTTTGGCAGCCAGTCTTGCAACAACTGCTGCACCAATACCTTGAACCCAGTTAGAAGGTCATGGAATGCAAGGGGTTGTACAGGTAGGTCGATACCAACCTCGTGAACCTCCAGTCACTATTCCAAGTTTTGAGTCATAGGGTCGATAAGTAGCCATGATGGGAAGGCTCGAGGTATGATAGTTTTATGATTGATGATTTGATGGAGGAATCGACAGAGACATGAAAGGTGCTTGCTTGATATGTTGACTCAACGGCGGAAGCTACGTTTGGGGGAAGAGCACCCCACTGACATACAGTACTGACCTAGAGCCGTATCATGATTGTGGGGGCAGGTGACGTCGACCGCTCAGTCCCAGCAGAAGGTACGAAGAGAACAGCTCCTTCCCTGAATACGCAAACTTCCCTGACGGGCTGAATCAGGTCCGATGCGTTTAGCGAATAACTACTCTAGGCATGGTGCCATAGTTCCTGCAACTTTTATAAAGCGAGTATTTGAACAGACGAGCCTTCCTGAATAAAAACATCATGAGAAGCTCTTGTTCTTGTTCTTGTTCTTGCCTTACTTACCCCTCGGGGAATCGATGCGGGGTAACCTCAAACGCTGAGGAGTTGTTACTCAGTCGAACCTTATGAAGTGGTCCAGCGTCTACATATATCCATCCTTATGACAAGGGTCCTAACCAATTAGAGACTCAATCTAATGGGACTAACAAGCTACTCACCAGACAGCTGAACAAGTTTCTCCACTAAACCTTTCTCGTTCCATACAACTTACATGCTTAGTTACCATTGTCCCAGTTTAACGCTTCGACCGCTACTCTGCTCTTTATGCTGTCTCGTTTGGGTAATTCCGGCCACTTCACGATGGAGACATGCCAAATCATCTCGCGGAACAAGCAGGCCTGGCTGTCGTGTCAATACCAGCGGAAGTACCCAAAATGGAAGACGGTCCTCTGTTGATGGACCGTGGTACCAACATGCCATCAATCAACACAAATATATAGATAAGCAGTTGAGAGTGAAAAGCTCCAGGGGCGGAGCTAGTGGGGAGAAGTTGACGAGACATCTGTCTGTTCATCCTGAGTATAAAACTCATGAATTGAGTCATTTTGTGCTCATATTCACTTGGATTTGTCCTTCTCTGGTTATATTCATCAACATCGGGCTTTCTCTCTGTTCTTTTCTCACTTTGACAAACAATCTTCACCATGTCTGATCTCCACCCTCTCAACGGAAGTAACTTCGTCCACGATAACAACCGCTTAGTCGATGGTGGTTCTATTCTCAAGCGTTTCTCTCTCTCAGGAAAGACCGCAATCATCACTGGCGCTGCTGCCGGTATTGGCTTCTCTATTGCTGAAGCATATGCCGAGACTGGCGCCAACATTGCCATTTGGTACCGTACCAGTAACAAAGCTCAGGAGCGTGCTGAAGAGCTTGCTAACAAGTACAACGTCACTGGTAGCTATACTTTCAAAATCAGGTTGTAGTTTGTTTTGTTACTGACTCATCTCTCAGTCAAGACGTATCAGGTCGATATGCGAGACGCCCAAGCCGTTGAGCAGGCCGTCGACCAATCAGTCAAAGATCTTAACGGTCGGCTAGATATTTTCGTTGCCAATGCCGGTATTCCTTGGACTAAGGGTCCTATGGTAGATGGCCCCATTGATCACTATCGCGATGTTGTTCAGACCAACCTCGATGGCACCTACTACTGTGCAAAGGCCGCAGCGAAGCACTGGCGTCGCCAGAAGCTCGAGGGTACTGATCTCAACGGCCAACCTTTGAGCAACTACACATCAGGTAGTTTCATTGCTACCGCTTCCATGAGCGGAGGTATCGTGAATATTCCCCAACTCCAGGCTGCTTACAATGCCGCCAAGGCAGGTGTTATCCATCTCATCAAGAGTTTGGCTGTTGAATGGGCTCGGTTTGCCCGTGCCAACGCTATCTCTCCTGGCTATATTATCACTGAGATTTCCAACTTCGTGGATCAGGAGACCAAAGACATGTGGAAGGATAAGATCCCCGTGGGGTAAGTTTGTTGTTTCTGTTGTATCGTCCGCAATACTAACAAGAAGATAGTCGCGAAGGCGAGCCCCACGAGCTTCAAGGTGCATATCTATTCCTGGCATCGGACGCTTCCACATATGCCACTGGTGCCAATTTTGTTATCGATGGTGGTTACAGCGCTCCTTAATTAGAAAAGTGAAATCCAAAGATCATATATATACCTCATAGATAACATTAAAACTAGAATTCTACTATTGCAATGAAAGAAAAACATGATACCAAAATGAAATGACTAGGTTTGTGGGAGAAATGAACAGAAGAGAACAAGACTCGCGAAGTTCCATGTATAAATCAAATTTGAACTTCATCCTGATATACCTTCCCGGACAGCAGATCAGCACCAACTATATCCTTATTTCATTTGCTTGCTAGGGGAATCAGGATTATGAAATGCAGGAATAGCAAACTTATCGGTCGTCATGTCCAAATTGTCCCTGATTTTACTCTTGGAGGAAGTTTTCAGCATCTTCTTCATGTGCCATTTCGTCATGCGCACGAACCCGGTACCTTTTCCGTCTTTGCTGCGTTTCAAGACTGTATCGGCAATTTGCACAAGTTGGAAAGACGCCAAATCATCGGGATATTGATTCAAGACATCGAGTCCAGTTTTGATACTTTCTCGAGCCTCTTTTGCCATTTCTTCTGTTTCGGCAGTCAAGACCCTCCTTACGGCGTAAAGGATACGAATCGAGGTTTCGATTTGAATATTGACACTTGGATCCATCGTTCCAAAGTCCCGCCGGCAGAACTCAGCCCAGTCTTTAATATCTTTCAAGAGAACGTCGGCCATTCTGTTTGATCCCAAGCGGATAGCTATCAAGATGTAGCTGCGAGTACGGAAGAAGCAAACCAGGTTGAGGTAGTTGATCCTATCCCTGGGGCCCAACGTCTGCTCGATGTAGGAGGCCGTATCATCCTTTTCAATGGCCTCGGCCAAGCTGGTGGTCGTCTTGAAATGGACACCCTCGGATCTTTTTAGGCGATTCCGATGAAGATTGACCTCTTGTCTGAGATTTTTGAACTCTCTATCCTTTTCACGGGATATGTTGTTGATCTGGTTGATATTTCCCGCCTGCATTTGAACTAGAGCGTTGAGCTTTTCAATCTCTTCAAGCGCTTTTTGGAGTTTATTCTCATCCTGTAAGGAAGTGTCTGTTAAAGAGTTGGCATTGCTTTTGTCTCCGGCGTTGCCTGCCAACTTTTGTTCGAGGTTCGAATTTTCCGGTTTGAGTCTCTTGATCTCTTCCTCCAGCTGAATCGAATTGGAAGACGGTGTCGCTGAAGTTATTGAAGACACTCGGCGATGCTCTGGGGTATCTCGTCCAGAGACCTCGGAGGAAGACAGGGAAAGGGTCTCGTCGACCTTGGGCTTTAGTTTCTTGACGACCTGGTCCTTTTCCTCGAGCTCTCTGGTAAGTCTTTTGATCTCATTTTCTTCTGTTGAACGGGTCAGTACAGTCTCCTCACCTGTATAGGAAGCAATATCACTTACTGTCTTTCAATTCGTTCTTTCTCTGCTCAAGTAAGCTCAGTAGACCCGTACCATCAGCTTGCCCTTGCTCCAGATCCTTTTCCGTAGGTGGCCACTCTGTGTCGTACATATGGTCCAATTCCTTCCAGTGCTCGGTTGTCTGGTCGATAAGAGTTCGAACTGCTGGGACTGCTCTCTCATCATCTTGTGAGAGCTCATCATAAGCTTTCTTGGTAGCGATCCATGTTGCTGAGTGCTTCTTCACCGTTCGGAAAGCTTTGTCGTGAAATGCTATAAAGTTTTGGTTGTCTTTTTTGGCATTTTGGCATTCCTTCTCACTGTCTTCGATACAAAGACTTGCAACTTCATTTTGATTTTGGGCATTTTCCAGATCGGCCTTTAAAGTCTCAATCTCCTGTTTACTGTCATTGACTTCCCTGACAGACTCTTCGAGAGATCTCTTTGTTTGGTACAGCTCGTCTTGAATGTCACGTTGCTGCGTGGCCATTTGGAGTTTCAATCGGTCGTTACGTTTCTGCAGTTCGTTGGCGTATTCAATGGGGACGTGCTGATCACCTGCAGACCACTCTGTCAAGGCAGCGACTATCCCGCTGTTTGTTGTGAAATGGCCGGTAACCTCCTCAGCTAGTTCAGGCGTGACGTGTACCCTCTGCTCTTCCAGTTCTTGCAAAGTCCTCTGAGCTCTCTCCATAGGAGGAGTGGTGGGTCGCAAGTGGACTGCTAGGGAGTCATGCTCCTCTTTCTCTGTCTCTGGGACTTTGATCGATTCGTTGAAAGCATGAGTTATCTCCTGGACCTCTTGGTCGGAGATTGGAGGGTTGTGAGCGTATATGTGCTGGCGATCTGGGTCTCCTTCCTCAGGTTCAACGTGACTTTCCCCCCACCATTCTTGGTCATGCTCAAGACGAGCTTCACGTTTAGCTTCGTAGTCATCCATGGCTTGTGAATTCTGTGCTGGTCAGAATGTTACGTTCCCTGAATTCTTAACCCGAATCCTGACTGGTCAAATGGAAGGGAAGACAGGATTGATACCAGTTACTGTATGCTGGATGCCGAGGGTTGTAGGAAATTTTGCACAATCTAGGGAAACCAAACAATACTAAGAGTTTCTTGAACAGCAGCACAGTTGGGCATGGGAAGGCTTTGTATTTCATAATGTTGTGTTATTCTCACGAGTCGAGCCAGGTACTAGAAACAAAGAACCATAAGTGCAAGGACAGACCACCCTCCATTGTAAATTTAGATTTTCAGTTCTTTGAGGCTGGACCGTGGATATAGGTACCATTTCTTCCAATTTGCGTCAACTGATTTAAAGCGTCAATCAGTCTTGTTAAAAAGGACAGTAATGAACCCGTACGCAGATATATGAACCGACAAAACTTGATGCCGAAACTGCTTGCTCGTCCATTGCGAAGTTCTTTTCACCACTTCTTTTAAACGATAAATATAACGACTATTTCGAAAATCCTACGCCTGTGTTATCGGTACCTCTATACCGAGTTGGCATTGATAGCTGATCGAACCCTGTGAGGCTGAAGTTGTTCAGTTCGAGTCCTTTGTCCATCACTCTTAGACGGCAACTCTACGGAAGCAAACAACTAACGCATGATCTGGTCCGTGCCATATACTGTCTCATTCACTGGGAGTAAAGGTACAAAGAAATCTCATACTTACCGAGGTTTATTATTAGAAAGTAGGGTGGGTATACTCGATATCGAGGGATACTAACTGTTAACTTCTTTGTTTGCATCTTTGTTTGCAGTAACAAAGATTGCCAGATTTGAGTGGCATATCTACCTCTTATCAAGGAACCATTCCTTTTCTTTGTTAAATTCATGGCGCTATGAGTTGTTCATCATTTCTCACAGTTAATGAGACACGATAGATTCCAAGTTTCCAAATTATTAATCACTATTTGCTTTACTGTGTCACCTCAAAAGGCACTCCATGCCGGTGTCCTAGCCACTCTCTCCTCCAACCCTTCCCTGTTGGGACGATCACTGCTCTCCACGTGTACAGAAAACTCAGTGGTCAATTTAATACCCCTTTCGTTTTCCAACATCTCAATATCAGCCTCTGACTCGGCGTTTGATGCCTTTCTCTTCCCTTTCGGATCTCTTGGTATGCCCTGGATCAAAACCTTCGGATTCGCCGTCATTAGATCCCGTTGCCACACATCATCCTGTGGATCCCAAGCGCTACTTTTGGAAAGCTTTCTCATGCTGTAATGGTTGTAGTTCCTGGGGTTGCTGCTTGGCTCGGCCAGCGGCTCCAGAGCAAGTAAGCAACTGCACCAAAGCCCGACGTGGACTTCTATAGGAAACCAAGGTGATGTACGGAGCATTTTGTAGGTTCTATAATCATGTCAACATGGCTTTCAGGGTTAGTAAAGGTGGGAGAACTGACGTATCGGTGCTCAAATCAGTTGTCAACAGCATCGCAACTCTGACAAAGGTTGAAACAATAACGAATACACCTAGAATAAGGATGAGCATACGTTTAATGATCCTGGCGCGAGTTATTTGAGTCGTGGATAGGGCCTTGATCGTAAGGCCCAGTATGATAATATTGATGATAGTGGTGGCGAGAGAGTGTGCCTGTCTCATACGACCCAGAGTAAAGTTGGAGACGCATTGTCTGTCTGGTTTTCCGGCATCAAAGACATCACTGACAAAGTTTCAGTAGGGACACGTATTTGTCAGATATGGGAAACTCACGCTGGAGGACTGCATGAGAAGACAAGGAACAGAAAGGAAGTAGTGGCGACGATGATAGTTGCCATAGAAACACCATAAATGAATGTCATGAAAGACCCTGTTCATGCTTCTCGTCAGTAGGTCAAGGTAGGAGGTAAGGAAAATTTCTTACTAGTTCTGTAGATGCGAGGAAGACAAAACACAACCGATAGTCTGACAAAACAACCCGACGATATGAAAAGCATTTTGTCAACAGGCATCAGCTGCAAATGCCCAGTGTCAGTAATTGGATTCGTCCGTCAAGGAATAGCATGGTAGAGCACATACTGAAAACAATTGAGTCAATGCCTCTTTTGGCACTTTGTCCATATGAGTTCCAACACCCTTTGTCACCAGAATGACTTCTACGCACGATAAGGCTGTGACAATACCCTGAAATATGCCATCGTCAGTTCAAGCTGTTCAGTTACCAGTGTTGCAAGTTGGAATCCAAGCAACTCAACTCAACTCACCCAAGCAATAGTAGCGAATAAATCATCCCATCCAAGACCCCTGACAACTATACCTCTTATGTATAGCCTTACAATCACCAAGACGCTTGTGATGACTAAAAGTACGATGTTGAGATCCGAAATGACATGACCGTCGCTGTCGTTGGGATCGACCTTTGCCCTTGTCAACAGCACCATTCCCTCTTTCTCTTCCATTCTCTCTCCCTTCTCTACGCTATCTATTCCGTCGCATTCGTCGTGATAGTGATAGTGGTAGTGATGGATATAGCCCGTAGCTTTTCGTCGTCGTACTCGGAATACCGGCCTCTTCCGAGTTTACGGTTGATAATATCCGAGATCCGTGCAAATGCGCAAGACATTGGTGATCTGTGTCGAGAGTCGCAGCGTTTCTGACACAAGAGGGCCGTTGGGTCTTTCATACATGGAGAAAGTGAACAGGGCAGGGAGTGAGACGTTCGTACTGCGGGGGCTGCTCCTTTCTTTAGAGGAGACGACAAGCCATGGCCTAGGGCTTTAGACGAATATGGACTTTCTTACGTTGCTCAACTTATGAGAAGGGACACAATAGGCTACAGCAATTACCCTTTAACCAGATGATTGCTAAGAGCAGATCTAACTTTGGAGCCAGGCACGTTGGTGGAGGTCCTGGAAGCCTTGTCTGGCCGGACCTGGCTAAGCGTGGTTGATTTACATAGCTCTTTATTTGCATGTAAATCAGATCTAGTATGTGATTAGACTACGTAGGAGGGTATGTTTGGTCGATCATTCACGGGAATATCTCCTGTGCTAAATGTCGAGTCTCAATCTGATGGTGGAGATCTCTGAGGATTGAGAGCTGAGGTAGTAGGTAGGAATCTGTGACAAACAGATTAACAGTACAATTAATTTGATAATCTTAATCAATTCTTATTAGTACGAGTTTACATACTTCCCTCGAAACAATATAAGAAACAATGTAACTGAGTTGCCTCACAGAGAGGCTCGCGTCGACTTTGGGAATAGTAACGGGTGATCTGTCACATTCAATGACAAAACACACGATCTAAGACAAGGCCATATCCGGTCGATCTGGTCTTTAGTCTAGTCCTTGTGTTCTTCCCGTTCCTGGTGACGACACGCTAAACTAGCGTCTATAAATGCTTTTGTGCCTTGCATTGGATGGCATAGATCCTCTCGCATTCCATTCAATGACAACCACCCGTTGAGTAGACGATCTTAGTATGACAAATCGCTCCTTAGCCGCGGTTTCCAGAACATGATTCGCTGCGATCTTGTATATTAAGGTTCTGTGGCAGATGCATTGACATAATTGTCAGGAGGTTGTCAATAAAGGCACGAATCAAGAAATTCAGGGACCTTTCATCCCAAGAACTAAACAACTAAAGTTGTGACGGTCGACATTAAAATGAACCTAGAGAAATCGGAAACACGGGATCCGAGTCTAGGCGCGAGTTTGTTCGAGAACTAGAACGGGGTTTCCCGAAGCTTAGATGGAACAAGACAGGTCTTACTTAGCTGGTACAGAGCAGATTCACATTAATCAGAACTGAGGCCTCCAGACACGCCATGGCTAAACGATTGAAAAATACCGCCTAATTAATATCGACAAATCTCTATCGATGCAGAACCAGCTCTTGCTCGTAGTAAATATATCAGACAGTATCAGTACCAAAATAAACCACGTGCTATATTCCCTTCCGCGATAATAAATGAACGAACAGCCCCCCTTGGTATAATATTTGACAGTGAGTAAACCAGCCAGTAGTACTCCCTCTGACCGCAAACACTACTCCCGGTAAAGAAGCCACAGTTCTTCGCCTCAAAGTTCCAATTCTTAGACAACCTCATCACCACAGTTCTTCATCAGGTACCATATCCTTAGGTACTATGCCCCTCTGTTCTGCTCGGTAACTATTTCGTGACGCTCGGACAGCTGAAAGGTTTAAAGGTAGTGGAGGTCCTTTGCGAGGGGCACCAGGTTCCCTGGGTTGTCGAGGGCTTGGTGGTTTTGGTGCAGGCTTGGGATGTGCAGGGAGCCCCATAGAACCCTCAGGCAACTCAGGCGGTCCGCCAGAATTCCGTTGATGTTTTGGGGTGGTCGGGGATACTTGCTTGCGAATGTCAGGATCGTATAAGTGGTGGACAGGGTGGCCACTGGGAGTAGGCGACTGCACAGGATCAGGTCGACTTTGGCGTTTGAGACTCTTAGGTGACGTTGGGTCCCAGGCCTCAGCGAATGCGTTCCCGGGATGGATGATAGTCAAGAGAGCTGCAGCTAAGAAGGGCAGCACTCCTCCAATAACCATAAAGGCAGCTTGATTCTGGAACACATCTCCTGAAACACCGTCCGCAAACTCGACAAGCCGGTAGAAGGAATAGACAATCAGGAGAGCAGATGCCATTTCCATTGCTAGGTCCATGTCAGTCAAGAGCACGACAGTATGGTTAAGGCTTCTTTACCCATGAGGAATTTCTTGAACTGCGATGATGAGTAAATCTGAGAGTGTCGGGCATCGAGAGTTCCTCGTCGAGTACTTAAGCTGAGTGTGAACCAAAAGTGCAGCCCGGTAGATGCTATCAATGATAAAGCTTGTATAGCTAGGCCTGTGGCAGCAATCGCTGCTCCCTGCTTCCGCTGGTTGGATAGTGTAAGTGAATGTTACGGGTTTTAATACTCAGAGTGACATACGCTAAAGCTCTTCGTCTCGTACGCAGTGAAGATGACACCGACAAGCTCGAATATGATAGTGACGACAGCGAGTCCCCAGAAGATCAGACCAGCCACCAGCGGTCTAAATGGACAGATTGGCTTTCCATATATGCTAAGGATGTGAGGAAGGACAATGAATATGGCGAGGCTCATTAGTGATGGGCCCAGAACTGTCCCAAATAGAACGAGAAAGAAGTGTCCCTGGTCATCCCGTTTTGAGTGAAGCAGAATTCGGCCGATAAATCCCAGTACTTCGAGAACGAGTCCGGTTGTGAGTATGATGGAGAAGAGGTAGGTCTTGGATCGAATTCCAAAGTATAGTGCAGCTAGAGAAAGCAGAGCAAAGACGGTGAGTAACACGGCGTTGCCACCTACACTCGGGCTATAAGTGTAGAAGCCATCAGAGGCTGGACAGGTCGATCCACAATCGCCTGGCATTGTCGAGTGTCGACCAACAAGTTTGGCTAATGGTCATGACAGGCTGACATCTGGGTCAGAAGTAAAAGACTCGGAGAATAAGACGGGATGGCTTGGCCCCCTACATATAGACAGACCAGATTCTGGCATCTGCCTGCTGGCCTGGGCGAAGCCCTGCATGTGAGGCTCTGTACCCTGGGGGCGCTGCAGAGAGGGGAGAGCTGTTGGGAGGATCACGAATGCAGTGCAACACAGGGACAGGCTAGACAAGGTCTTGACGGGTAAGACGGGTATTCAGCCTTTATCCGATATCTCTAGGTCGGTCCAATAGCAGGGACGAACAACTACCGTAAGCTCGAACCATGATAATCGACGAGCAAACGACACCAACCATCTTAGTTATGATCGACAGCCGAGGGCACCAACTTGCATAGCACCCAGCCTGTACGTGAAGTGTGGGACTTGAACAGAAGGCCATGAAGCATTAGAGAAAGAACATGTGGCTGTTGGTAGTGCATCCTTGTAGTCCTAGACCAGGGATCATAATATTCACAGAGTGTTTTTTTCCCTTCTTCTTTGCAAATCATAAACAGCGTGTGGTCACTGGATATTACATCCTTGTCGTGTTTGACAAGGATGACATTCGTAAATTGGTTTGACAACATGCGTGATGGGTTGACATGACTAGGACAGCTGCAGGCAATTGACTATATAACTCGAAAACATGACAGAGCAAAGCAGAAATGTAACTTATCTGGAGCCTGACAAGGTTGCATATCCAGGATCATGGCAATCTCTGCCTGCAAGAGACAATCTCTTGTCGTTGCGCTGGCTTAAGATGGGGGCTAAGCTTGCCAATCATCCAAGGGATCAGGCGGGGAAACGGCGGCAGCCCGCACGGCACAGACGCAGCGGGCGACCGGTGCAAGGCCATCCAAGCGGCCAGCCTTGATCTTGGTTGGTGGACGAGCGCGAGATGGGGCCTGCCGTGGTCTTGGGCGGCAAACGGGCCGCATCATGTCATTACGCGACCTATTCTAACGCGAGCGGTGATCAAGAGTTGACCTGTGCACTGACTCTGATTGTCTGCACTGAATGATGTCCGTAGGCATTTCGAGATATGTAACGGACGGGAACGTTTGGGGTCATGGCATGATCCGAGAGTAGAGTTGAGTAATTAATCTGCAGAACCGCGGAGTGATTCCGGATTCTTAGGGCTCCTGGGATTGCATACGAAGCGCTGGCCGCGCGAACAATGCAGACAGACCCTGGCTCCAGCCGATTCTTGGTGGACCTCGGACCAGCTTGAGAGAGTCGTACTGAATAGAGGGACCCTGAATATGCAGTTGGTCCAAGATGTAGCACATTTCATGCCAAAGAATTGTGGGCATCGAAACACCTCGGGGGATGTTTTGGGTGTTGTCGATCGTCCGTCCCTGCTCCCCTGGCAGAGCCATTTGCCGGTACGTATTGGTGCAATAAGGTTCGCATCCACATGAAAGCCACTGATATGTGATGGGTTTTCTTTTTGAAATTATTGTGTTGGTGATCTCTCCTACGGGTGCAGTGGAGAATGCAACAGGCTCCAGGGCTTGAACAAGCAGGTGATGCTCATATAATTTGTCGTCACCAACAAACTTCATGCAACTTCTGCATCGTGAAGCACTTGGAGCTTGGGTGCGATGTTTTCTCTGTGTCTAACCAACTCGTGCCGGGGATCCCAGAGCCTTCTCCACCAAACAAGTCCCATTGCAAAGCGGCACAGCGAGATATGAGGTCGTGTGAAGATTTCGTCGACAGCGGCTACCCCTGCTTGAGGGACTTTTGCCAGACTGCCAGATGGACCAGCAGAGGAACAAGGTTGAAGAACCACTTCATCGGTGATCAACAAAATTCCAAGATCTGTCAAACGACTATTAGATCGGTCTCCCGGCGCTAAGAGCACCGACGCACAGCCACATGACCCCGAGCGCCACAGTTCAAGATGGCCGCCACAAACCACCCCTCCGTCATGTCATGTCAGGTGCGGTGAGGCCTTGGTCCATCGCGGGGCTTGGCTCAGGCTGAGCAGCCTTGGTGACGTACAACCGACCTAGATTTCCGCGCATCCGTCACCTTAAATCAATGGAAATATTTACAATTGTTTCCTATACACATAATGCAAAGTTGACAGCTCGTTGGAGCTCTTTGAAAGGATACGTCAACTCGTAAACTACTGATTCAGCAAACGGTTCTCATCTCGAGATTCAGCAGACTTGAAGTCATCCTATGCTCAAGCGGCCCAACCACCACGACAACACCATTAGACCGTTAGGCGCAAACAAATTTAAGATATAACGGTCGTGTCGCACAACGGATACCATCCTTTACAAACAATTCATCTTTGCCCATCATGTCTATCCGAATAGCGCTGGACAACCAGCCCGAGTTCTACACCAATCTCGATTTTATTCAAGGTCGAGTCATCCTTGGCATTAATCGCAACGAGCAGGTTGGCAGCATTGTCGTCAAGCTTGAAGGAGAATCGGGAACTGCCTTACAAGCTCCCAATGCCTTTGATCCCCAGACCATGGGCAGGATTCAAACTGGCCCCCAACGACCTCCTGGCAGCATGGCAACAGAGAACCACAAGATCCTATATAAGCTACAACAGGTCTTCCCAGACGACTACTATGCCAGCTCCTCAAATCCATATGGCGCGTATCCGCTCCAGGCCGGCGAGCACGAGTTCCCTTTTAAGTTCAAACTACCCATCAACAATGCATGCAGTGATCCAATGGCCATGTCCAAAATCGGCGGCATGGCCAATGTTGGGGGTTTTGGAGGCGGAGGAATGTTTGGTATCGGCGGTGTGAGAGTCATGGACGGTAGCAAGCAACTCTACCTTCGTCATGTCACTCGCACGTTACCCCCCTCGTTAACAGGTTATCCCGGAGAGGCAGAAATTCGCTACTATATCAAAGTTACAATACAACGGCCAGGGCTGCTCAAGGAAAACTGGCGGTACCAGATAGGGTTGAAGTTCTTGCCCATTGAGCCTCCCAGGCCAAACCCGACGACTCAGGAAGCTTTTGCCCGTCGTCCTTTTACGTTCCGGCCTCAATCTCCCCAGCCAGAAAAGAAACGCTCCTCTCTCTTCAATTTTGGAAGCAGTTCTGATTCCAAATCTACCTCAAACCCGGATCCTGCTTCAGATATTGCTCCAGCACCTGCAATTGAGATATCAGCTCGCCTACCTCATCCCAGCATCTTGACTTGCAATAAGCCAATTCCCCTGCGACTTATCGCCAAGAAGCTTAACAACAATCCAGAACAAGTATACTTGGTTTCGTTCCAGATGGAACTCATTGGACGCACTGATGTCCGCGCACTCGAGCTTCACAACCAGAAGATCAACCGATGGGTCGTTGTTTCGAACCCCACTATCAATATCCCGTTGACCACAGGCCCTGACGACGAGGTTGGAAAGGAGTTGGTAATCCCGGATCATGTGTGGAAGAGCATACCTCTACCCAATACTGTGGCGCCGTCGTTCGCCACATGTAATCTTTCGAGGAAATACGAGCTTGAAATCAAGCTTGGTCTGGCGTGGGGCCAGCCCAAGAAGGGGCTGACCATGAAAAGCCCACCAGTCATCATTCTGCCTTTGCACTTTGCGCAAGTAGAGGTCTACTCCGGTATCACTCCTCCGGCCGAGCTTGTTGAGACTGCAAGGTCAACACGGCCTGGGCGCGCAACCTTTACGAACAGCACTCCTCCTCGCCTGCCACCCAGACAGAATTCTGTCCATGTATCACCCCCACAGCAGCAACAGCAACGACCTGCTCAGGCGTTCAACCAAGCTCCGGCCCAGCCAGCTCACGATCCTCTTTACCCACCGCAATTGGCCCCAGGTCAGGAAGCACCTCCATACGACGATGCTCCGCCCAGTTACGACGAGGCTGTTGCCGAGAACTTGGCTGGCCCCTTTGATGGCATGCAATCTCGACCAGCGTACAGCGGTGTTACCAACGAGAATGCGCCCAGCCAGTTGCCTCCTGAGAAGAACTAAATAGGCAAATCAGTTTTTGTGGCAGAGGACCGTTTTACGCGCCGACGATTATGACAACAAAGTGTTTAATAGGCAGTCAGCTATATGAGCGGGCAGGGAGTGACGTTTGCAGTTAGATACCCTCTTCGATCATACCCACTTGATACGCTTGTTTCTTTCTGATCGGAATACATAGGATCGTGATGGGAATCGGGGAAATAGGTTACTTACAAATCGTGTGAAAGGGATATAATTCGACAGTTGGCGCAAACCCCATCGTAGACCCAGACTTCGATGCGCCTACAGGTTCATAAGCATACACTCTGGGCAGAAGGTCTAGCCTGAATGGGTGGGTTCATAGATTCGCTATTACTTGGACTGTATGAATCATGGACTGATTTTCTGTATACTGATAGAAGTCTGCATAATGAGTATATTTAGCTAACAAGACGACCGCTTTGGCAATGACAAGATACATCAAGCCCCCCCCCCCCCACAACTCTCAAAGAATGATCATTTTCTTAATATATGATGACTTGGTGAATGCACTTCCTCTTGAATCAATTGATAATATCTCTTAACAGATAGCATCTCGCCCCAACTAATAC